>CAUYQG010066996.1:0-31349 GCA_963574415.1 Tarsius wallacei | reverse complement strand
GTGGTGATTCCTAAAAGTTCTAAAAATCGACCTTCCATATGACCCTGCAATCCCCCTACTGGAATATATCCAGAAGAACTCAAATCACTCTATAAAATCGATACCTGCACACGTATGTTTATTGCAGCGTTGTTCACAATAGTAAAAACTTGGAAGCAAATATGCTGCCCATCAAAAGAAGACTGGATAAATAAAATGTGGTACATATACACAATGGGATATTACGCAGCCATAAAGAAGAACAAAATCATGAACTTCGCAGCAACCTGGATAGAATTAGAGTTTATAATACTGAGTGATCTTTCACAAAAACAAACATCTGAGTATCACATGTTCTCACTTATAAGTGGACCTTCAACAGCTACTGTAATACTTTAAGAAAAGGATTGACAGTAGCAGGAAACTGCGGGGGGGTGGGGGGGCAAGGAGATGGGATTAACAGTAGTCAATATCTGCTCTGGGAGGGGAGGGCACACCTCACCAACAGGGGTACCTGCACAATGAATATTTGTGTACATAACCCTGAATTGTACCCCATAATTAAAAACAAAAACCAAAAAAACACTGGCCTTGGAATCATGGGATTGAAAATCACACATATGTGAGAGATTTTCTAGCTCTCGGGGAAAAAAGAAAGGGGCCAGAGCAAATGTGACAAGATGGGAAGTCTCTGAGAAGAATATTTGACAGTTATAAAGAAGGACAAAATTATGAACTTCACAGCAACTTGGATGGATTTAGAGCCTGTAACACTCAGTGATCTATCACAGAAACAATGAACTGAGTACCACATGTTCTCACTCATAAGCAGACCCTGAACAATGATCATAACACTACAAGAAAGGGATTGGCAATAGTGGGAAACTGCCAGGGGAAGGGGAGGGCACGGTTCATCAATAAGGGTACCTGATCTCAAACCAGGTGACATGGGAACCAAGGTGAGGCCCAAACTTTACCTACACAATGACCGTTTTCACAACTAACCCTGAATTGTACCTCCCATCTTTAAAATAAAAATTTTTTAAAGAAAGAAACCCTGCCTTTGCCTGGGGAGTACAGACAGTAGGGCTAGAAATCAAGCAGTGTTTGGAGGATCTTTTTACAGAGGGATCTGTGCCCTGTTTGGAAAAAAAAAAAGGGGATAACGGACAGTTCTTTTTACTATACTTATAAGTATTCTGAAAACTTGAAAAGACTTCTAAATAAATTATTTTGTGATAAAACAAAAATAATACATTGTGGTAAATCTCAAAGTTCTGATTATCCTTAGGGAGATTGTGATTAGAAATGATACAAAGAACTGGTAATATTTCATTTCTTTATTTCATTCTTGATTACATAAATATGTCTAATTTGTAAAAATAGAACATACAGTATGTGTAATAGTATAATACTTTGCATATGTTATAAATTAATAAAAGTAAAAATAAGTTTTACTACAAATATGAAACAGCGTATGTGTGTGTGTGTGTGTGTGTGTGTATGTGCTAACACAATGTATACACATTTTAATATGACATTCACTCAAAAGATGGTGTTAGTCAAATGAAAGCATTACGGTGAGACAGGAAGGACAGGACAAAGAAGATGATAGATGTATAGTTCAGTGTGCATCAAACTATACATTACTACCATAATTTAACTCACCTTAGAGAAGTAAGACATAGCAGCTCACTAATGCTTATTCCAAAACTGACTAGAAAAGTCAGATAAAATTCAGTAAATTGTTTGTTTATTTGAGGCTATTCAGCCAAACATAATTATAATTTGTATACTTCTCTGTGCTAGACTTGTGGATGCAGCCTCAGTTTAAGGAATAAGCTGCTGTTATTGGCAAAATGTTGATCTCTTATAACTGTCTTGCCCCCCAAACACTGGCTGAGGTTTGCTTCTACAGAATGCAACCTGCTACAATTTTTGCATATAATTTTAAACTTCCTTAAAATAACGTAAAATAAAAATATCAATTTTAGGATACAAACACATAAGGTGCATGATACAGAATGAAATATAGCACAATGTCAGTACACCTAAATATTGCTGATGGATTACATGTTATAAAACCTGGAAAACATAAATTGTAAATCAAGTTGGTCAGATAAAGTTTCATGGACTCTGTGAGACTTAAGCTGAAATCTCAAAAACAGGAACATTCCATAGGAGATTAAAGGATAGAAAGAACATTTTAGACAGGGAAAGTTACATATAGAAAGATAAGAAAATATAAAAATGTGACTGTCATTTGCACATTGATTTTGTACCCTGAGATTCTGCCAAAGTCCTTTATAAGTGCAAGCAGGTTTTTGACAGATTCCTTTGTGTTTTCCAGGTATAGGATCATATACATGGAAAGAAGGATGCTTTAACTTCCTCTTTTCTTACTTGGGTACCCCTGATTTCCCTTTCTTGTCTAATTGCTCTAGCTAGGACTTCCATCATTGTGTTGAACAGGAGGGGAGAGAATGGGCAGCCTTGTCTTGTTCTGGTTTTCAGGAGAAATGCTTCAAATGATGGTTTAGCAATATATTGGCTGTGGGTTTAACCTAGATGGCTCTTGATATTGTGCGGTATGCTCCCTCTACACCTAGGTGGTCAAGGGTTTTTAACAAGGATGGATGCTGGGATTTGTTGAAAGCATTTCCTGGGTTTAATTATATAATCATGTGATTCTTGCTTTTATATCTGTTGATGTACTTAATTACATTACATTTATGATCTTGCTGATGTTGAACTATCCCTGCATCCCAGGAATGAAACCTATTGGGTCATGGTGGATAATTTCTGATAGGTGTTGTTGGATCTGATTTGTTAGAATTTTAAAGTAAGTCCTATTCACAATAACCATACAAACACACAAAGAAAGAAATACCTTGGCATATTCCTAACCAGAGAAATGAAAGATCTTTACAACAAAAACTTCAAAACACATGTCAAATAAATCAGAGAAGACACAAACAAATGAAAGAATATTCCATGCTCATGGATTGGAAGAATCAATGTTGTTAAGATGTTCAATCTACCCAAGGCAATCTACAGATTCAATGCAATACCCATTTAATTGCCAACATCATTTTTCTCAGACCTGGAAATGACAATACAGAAATTCATATGAAGACAAAAGTGACCATGAATAGCCAAAAAATTCCTCAGCAAAAGAAACAAAGTAAGAGGTATCACGCTCCCAAACTTTAAACTTTATTATAAGGCTACAATAATCAAAGCAGTCTGGTATTGGCAGGAACAGGCATAAAACGGAACAGGATAGAGATTCCAGAAGCAAAACCTCAATTTCTCAACCAATTCATCTTCGACAAAACCTCCACCAACATTCACTGGGGAGAGGAGAACTTATTCAGTGAATGTTGCTGGGAAAACTGGCTGACCACATACAGATGATTGAAACAGGACCCCCACCTATCACCATACACAAAAATCAACTCTAAATGGATCAAAGACCTAAACATAAAACCTCATATTATAATACTCTTAGAAAATGCAGGGTGCACCGTTATAGACATTGAAATTAGCAACCATTACTGATCAAAAGATATCCCATAAGAGATAAGATAGACAAGTGGGACGACATCAAATTGAATAACTTCTGCAAAGCAAAAAAACCATCAAGAGAGCAGGAGATAGCCCACAGAGTGGAAAGAATATTTGCCAACTGTATATCTGACACAGGCCTAATATTCAGGATCTACAAGGAACTCAAGAGGGAAAAAAAAAACCCTCCCCATTAAAAGGTGGGCAAAAGTCATGAATATACACTTCTCAAAAGAAGACATACAGTCAACAGACAAATGAAAAAATTCTCAGCCTCTCTAATCATTAGAGAAATACAAATCAAAACCACCTGAGTACCACCTAATCCTAGTAAGAATGACCTTCATTAATAAAACAACAGATGCTGGTGAGAATACAGAGAAAAAGGAACACATCTACACTGTTCCAGGGAGTGCAAACCAGGTCAACCTCTATGAAAGCAGCGCTGTGATTTCTAAAAGAACTAGTAATTGACCTTTCATATGACCCAGCATTCTCCCTCTGGGAATACACATTCTACAAAAAAGATATCTGTGCATGCATGTTTATTGCAGCAGTGTTCACAACAGCAAAACGTGGAACCAACTGTGATGCCTATCAAAACTGGACTATAAAAAAAGGTGGTACATATATAGATGGAATATTATACAGCCATAAAGGACAAAATTATGGACTTCACAGCAACTTGGATGGATTTAGAGTCTATCGTACTCAGTGATCTATCATGGAAAAAAAGAATTGAATACTACATATTCTTACTCATAAATGGTCCATGAAACGCTATCATAAAACTGCAAGAAAGTGATTGGCAGTAAGGTGACAGTGCCAGGGGAAAAAAGGGGTGCATAACATCAAGAAGGGTACCTGGTCATAATCCAGGTGAAATGAGGTCCAATGGGAGGCCCAAGCTTCACCTGTACATAAACCACTTATATATTCAATCCAGACATGTATCCCGCATCTTTTAAATAAATACATAAATAAATATCACTGTTTCAATCCTTAAAAAAGAAGAAAAATAGGAAAATATATACAAGAGAAACAACCAAAACCACTAATGTGTAAATGAAAAAAAATGTCATGGAGCATGGGCACAGAAAAGTGAGGACATTAACTGTTTAGCAGCTAACAGTTGTCTCCACACTTTCTATATATCATTGGGTGATAAATATTTATTTCCAAATATTTGATATGCAGATGCAAGCTAAGGTGCCACTCAGCACTAAGCTTAACAAATTCTATAAAACCTCTTTTCATATATAATTTTTTACCATCATCATTTTCATAATGATTAATTAATTCACACTTTGAATTGACATTTATTTTAGTCACCTAAAGGTTTTAAAAACTTATTAAGTCATTTTCTTTTTACATTTGAAAACATCAACAGGCCCATGTAAGTATATTTTAAACCTTAGAAATGCAAATTTTAAAACGTCTTCTCTAAATTATAAAACAAAGTGACTACTGCTGAACAAATTGGTTTTGTAGGTTTAATCATTCACGGTGGCTATTTAGGTATGAAATAAGCCCTTTATTGCTGGCAAAGTGACTTTGTTATTTTTAGTGATCTTGTTTTTATTAAACTATATAAAATTTCATAAATCTACATACTAATATGTTCAAAAGTTAATGTAAATAAAATTGTAAAAATGATTTTCACATTTTTGGTAAAGGCAAGGGGTATAATAGAAAGTTTTTATAATATTGCAAACAATTATTTTTCTTATTGTACAAAAAATATTTTTATAAAGTTATAATTTATTCTTGCTTCCTAAATTGTCCTTATGATTTAGAAACAAAATATAGCATTGATAGTTACATCAAAAATAATTCCAAAAGAATTAAATTACTTATGCCTGCATGTTATTAAAATCGAAAATATTATCAGACATGAGAATGCCAATTTTCTATTAATGGAAGCTATTATGGCTTGTAATTGGCTTTCTTTGATGAATATCTTTATTATACTAATGGTCAATATTTTGCCTTGTTTTACTTTGACTTGTCATATAGGGTTTATATGTGTATTTGTATAAAAAGTTTCCTATAGGCAAATAAACTAGGCTTTATAATTATAAATGTATGTTTTACTAATAATGAGATCGAAAATAATTCTAATAATTTAAATTATGTAAATAAAAATTACTATAACATTTCTTTCTGAAATTTGAGTGTGAATATTATAAAGATAGTCCATCTTCAACACCCTTAATACTTTTATCTTGAAAACAGAAGCACATCTCAAAAATCTATGAAGATGTAAACCAAGTCATGCTTTTAAAACTTTTGGCTTAGTTGAGGTTGTGTGACACACAATTACAGCAAGTTTCCTGCATAATTATCTTGGGTACCCTTGGTAAACGATCATTTGCCAATGAGTAGTAACAAGCTAGGAGTCAATGTTGAGTTAACAATAATGCATACATTATGGGCTGTAGTTAAAATAGCATATAAAAATTTTCTAATATTGAATGGATGCAAGGAAAAAAATTGACATGCTTTATGTACAGGATATATTTGTTAAGAAGGGTGATGCCATCAGTAATAAAATACCTTGACATTTTTTATTTCTTAAAAGTGTGTCTTTAAAATGGCAATCATTTAATCTGTAATATTAATTTGGCAGAATTTACTGCTGTTTATTACTTAAGGATTCGAACTGTGATTTTTTTCAATTAATCTTTAAAGTTAAGAATAACAGAATTATGATGGTTTGAACAGTTTTCTTGTTAACACTGATTTGTATTGTTTTGTTTTTCATTTGAGAAAAATGTAAGACAATATATTAAAAATAATTACAATATATGTGTATATATGAATTATAACATATCAGAACAAAATGGAAAGATTGTTTGAGTCAAGATAATTGTTGTAAAAGTCCTTTGAAGATGTCACTGAGAAATTAATTCCTTTTTTTTTTCTCTCTGCTGGAATAAGGATTTTCAAAACTTCCTAGAAGTTCAACTGATGTCTTCCCAATAATAAGATTCAGTCATTATGACAGACGGCTATCATTTTGGTAAATTATATCTCCCTTCTAGTATATGTAGATGTTTTCAATGGATGCACCTGTCTCATAAGAGTCTTCTAAAGAAAATGAAAATGACACGACTTCAGGGGTCTATTGGTTAGAATATTTTTTCCAATTATCTGTGTCAGCACAGAGAGAAATAATGTTAATTCTGACCTAAAGATATGGTTCAAGGATCTTTTCTTCATGCACTCTCACTTATGATTCTCATTGATCTTTTTAAGTGAAGGCCACTTAGTGAAGATTTTTGCCAGTAAATCCATATATTTTTCAAGTTTCCAAAATCTTGCTACATTTTTCTCTGTTAGTGATACTGCAAATGCCAGGTAATTGGCATTGTTGTACTTGTCCTCATTATCACTGTAGATTTTGAAAAACATTCTAGCATAAATGCAAGATTCCAAGCTAACTGTCAATTATATTCTTACTGAACAGAAAGAGCATATGGCTTTCTAAACTGCTGATTACAACCTTAAACCTGAGATGAATGTTTTAAAATATAGTGCAATTTCACAATCTTGAGCACAAATATTAAATGTAGATACAGTATCAATTTGTAGTTTCTCATACAAAAAAAGTCTTTTTGTGGGAAGAGGAATTTTATTTTCAGAAAATGATTGTTATATAAAAAAATGCCTAGAAATACCAGCTTTAGGGTAACAACTAACATATGCTTTAAGACTTCTTAGATATAATAGAATTTACAAATTCCACTGATTGTACATCTGTGAACATGAAGCCATATGTTGAACCTGACTATTCTAGTAAATTTGAATATTATAAAGCCCAGAAGGCAATTGCAAAATCTGTATCGAAAGTCACAAAAACTAGCATACCCTCTGATCCTAGATGTAAAATATTTGGAAACTGCCGTAATGTCCAGCAACAAATTATTAAATATAAACTTAACACATCTATATAATACAATATCATACAATATACAATTGGCTTAACATGACATTATTTAATTTGTAGAAATATATTTGTCAGCATAAAATATCACCATGATATACTAGGCTTAAAATTATAAAATAACATGTGAAGGATATTTCTGCATATTTCTCAATGTGTCTATTTAAAAATCTGGAGGATTACATACAGAATATATTTTCAGAAGTGGCATAATTACTGATTTTAAGTGATCCTTTCATTATGTGTGTTTATGAAAAGAAATGATCAAAAAATGCAATGAGGACGATGATAATATAACAATAACTATGATTATATTAATACTAATGGTAACACACAGTTTCAATGAAATTCATTTCTCTACTGAGTCCCAATTATCTGTATGAAATTTACACAGAGAAAAAAGATTTGTAATTTTGTAGCAGCTTTAGCTAAGCTGTAAAGAAATCCAGGCATCAAGATCAGGCAAGGTGAAAATGTCTCATGTTTTTGTAACACAATTTAATTCAGATTATATAAATACACATTTTAGGGAGAATATTAAATATTAAGTTTTTATATAAATTGAAATAATATATTGTTACATCTTAAGATAAGAAAGTTAACCTTATTACTCTAAACATAATTTGTATATCAGTATATTATGGTTACAATGGTCTCACCCAATTGCTGACTGCAATATTTAAAAGATTGTCTCTTCATTTTCTAAGTCTCAACTGATAAGAAACTTTTGCTATTCAGACATGTGATCGTAGGTAATACAACGCTAATAAGTTTTCCTCTAATTAACAGAAACACTTTATTTCCATTAACTGCAATTTTTCCATCTAGACCTTTAAAAATTGTGCTTCAAGGGTAAAATTTTTTCATAGTTCTATCAGCAATTTCTTTTCTTTAATTGAACAATATAATGGTGAAATTAGCTCTAGTAATGTAAAATAAAATATGAACAAAAGTAATTTTCTATACTGAAAATTAGATAATTGCAATGAGGCTTTTTCTTTAGTTTACATAGATACAGTTCTGCTGATTTTAATAATTATTCTTTAGAAATAAAATTATAATACTATTCAATTAATAATATTGAAGTATTTTAAAACTCAAAGTTGATTTTTACTCTAAATTCATACAATTTTCAGGAAATACTTAACACCATAGTTGTAATTTTCAATTACATTTATTAAGGTACTCAAACATTTCAATTTACAAATTACTTTTGGAGACAAGAAGCATTTTCCCAAAACTTTCAAATTAGGATCACTGTCAAAATATTTTCAAATATTTTGCCTATGACCACTTGATAAAGTTCTTCCCCTTGTTAGCAATGAGTTTTAGCACAAAATAGAGAATAACATGCTATTTTCACACAGAAGCTTGAAAAACGTATGAGCTATATAAACTTAAATGTTATTATGTTTAACTTTTACAATAGTGTCTAATTGTTTAATTCTATGCATGTGAGAACTTTTCTGTGAATAAACTACATCTTTCTTGAACATGACTTTAATTTCTTTTTCTTCCAGAATGGAGAGCATTTTCAGAGAGAATGAGGTCTTCCCACTCTTCTGTATAGGGTTCAAGTAAGATGTACTAAAGAACACCTAGCTTCTCTAAGTAATAACTAAAATATCAGGGTTTTTAGGTTTTCAAAGAAACAGTAGGAGAGTGGATACAGGGAAACTGAGTCTGCATCTCAAGAACACAAAGGACAATCTTGCAGGGGGTCTTCAGTTCATCTGAGAGCCATCTGTCTACAAGAATAAGCTACCATGAGGGGAAAACAAAGAAGCTTCCAGGGGGTTCCATATTTGGTTTTCATTAGTCTTCTTATGACCTTTGAGGTTTCATCTAATATAAGTGACCTCATAGGTTCTGATTAATATCAACTTGTAGTGGGTCATCAATGAGTCTTACACTGCAGATGAGAAGCTAAATATCCACACGTGCTAGGAATTCACTCTATGAGACATCACTAAGGGTAGTTGTCTTTTTCTAAGACATGGTTGCTGTATTTTGGCATGTGCAAATGAAACACAAAGATTTGGATGAGAATTAAATTATCATATTTCATTCAATATGCATGCGTCTTCAGTAATACGATTAATCCCACAGCTGTGAACATAGAATTAGAACATTATTCCTGGCTTATCAGTCTGTAAAAGTAGATTTCTGTAAATGTTGTGCTGATATGTCTATGTTCAGAAATAACGTTTGAGTTTTATGGAGAACATCCAAATAAAGACACTATGCATTCATATTCACTGTGGTGGATCATAGCTGTATTCCCTAAGACATGCTCACATAG
The DNA here is from genome assembly GCA_963574415.1 of Tarsius wallacei. Lineage (NCBI taxonomy): Eukaryota > Metazoa > Chordata > Mammalia > Primates > Tarsiidae > Tarsius > Tarsius wallacei. The sequence continues at coordinate 21,555 of CAUYQG010066996.1, read as the reverse complement.
AAGGCCAGCTGTTTCCCCCAATGAACCACTTTAAGTATCAAGCCTTATGAGAAGTTTGAGTTAGGTACTAAGCAGGATGGTCTCTAAGTCTAATAATTTGGTAGCTGCCTGTTGGTAAGAGGGCTAGGAGTTAGTGCAAGGGATAGTAACAGCCCTTGATTGAAGGGTTCATTGTAATGTGAGGATGTTAGGTAACAGATTCACGAATTTTGTTTTTCACCCGAGACAGTCTTTCTCTTCTAGAAGTCATTCACAGTCTAAGTGTAATTGCTTAGTAGTTGAGGAATACTGGTGGAATGTTTTTGCTAACAGCTCCAGTCACTTGTGAGAATGATCAAAGGTGTGTAAAGATATACATGTCATGAGGCGTGAAGGAGAGATGGGGATTTATGGGAGGACTTGAGTAACTTTTGTTTAGACTCATTTTTGAACCATATTGCACAGGCACACCCACTCAAATATGACTGTTTTTAGAAGTTGGGATTTAAAAATACCTCAAGTACAGCACATGTTGCTTACAATATCTAAATAGGTCGATCAGTAGTCTGGCCTCTTTCTTCATATTGGTGGATGCAGAACCCGTAAATTATTTTAGATTTCTTAGAGTTACAGTCCATAATGCCCATAGTAATTACTGGATGGTGTGGTCTTAAAGTTCCTTTTAAATTAAGCCACACTCAATTTGCCAGTTTTGCTGGAATGGCTTGCAATGAAATACAAGCATATTTCTTCATAGAGGCCTGCTATGATTTGGACATTTGTTCCATCAACCTCAGGTTGAAATTTGATCCCAATGTTGGAGGTGAAGCCTGATGGAAGGTGTTAGAGTCCTGGGCAAGGATCCCTCATGGGATGAATGTCCTCCCTGGGAGTGGAGAGTGGTCATTGAGTGAGAGTGGTCTCACTCTAATAGTTCCTGCAAAAGATGCTTGTTAAAAAGAGCCTGGCACCTTCTTCCTCTCTTTCTTGCTTCTTCTCTCACCGTGTGATGTCAGAACATGCCAGATCCCTTCATCTTCCACCGAGAGTGGAAGCCTACTGAGGCCCTCATCAGAAGCTGGCGTTGGTGCCATGCTTCTTGTACAGCCTGTAGATCCATGAGACAAATAAGCCTATTGTCTTTATAAATTACCCAGCCTCAGGTATTTCTTTACAGCAGCACCAAACAAATTGGGACAAGGCCCTTCTCAAAAAGTCATCATAACAGAATATTTGTACATCCACCAAGAATCCACATTGTCCTAGGGCCTGTTCAATCTAGGGATCATCTGCCATTAGCATGCTTTGCCAGGCAAGCAAAGAGGCAAATGGATTTTGGTTTCCTCTCCAGGATGATATGAAAAAAAAATAAAAATAAACCATTAGCTATGCCTAAGGCTGCCTGCCAAGTGATAATAGAGGCAGTATTTTCACTGACTCTTGTGATGCCAGATAGTGTGGAAACAACATTAGCGCCCTTTGTTTTAAAGACTATATAGTTCAGTAAGGCTCCGGGCACTAGGGGATTCGAGTGTCTAATTGGAGCTGTTAAGCTTGAAGAATGCATTGAGTAGTACATCTGATTGTACTACTTCTTCTGTAAGAAAAGAAATGCTTTTTTTTTTTACTAGCTTGAGACATTAATTCAATTCTACCTGGATATAGACCATACTTGCCAATACATTTTCCTGTTATTTGAAGAAGCCAAAGACAGGGGCTGCAATGATTTAACCAATCTTGGAGAGTCCAAAACATCCAATCATGCATACAGGATGACTAAAGCATAGCAGCACAGACACAAAAGCCAGAGGTTATCTAAGCTCCAAAATCTTCTGAGTTCAATGGTATTGGGAACTTCCCTTAGGAGGAAAGAGCAGAACCCTGTCCCAGGTCTTGTCCTTAATCCTGTTCCATCCATCCCCAAGGTTTTCTGAATTCTGAATTCCCTGTCTAATCATGAGCATATTTTTCAGTTTTGTTTGTTGAACCTGAAATCTTTCAATTCTACCTGATTTCTGTATCAACCCAGAATTTGCTATTTGCTTCTTTGCATCTGAGCTACAAATGATACTCCATTCCAGCTAACTCTGCCCTTCCTTTTGAATGTTATCATTCTCCTGTGAATTCTCTCTATGCACTTTTTTAGTTTCTTCCCCCTTAACTATCTCCCCGCACATGCTCCTGAGTTCTTGAATTCCTCTCTCAATCAGCAGACACTTTACTGGGTTTTCCTTTTGTAGCAAATGCAGCATTTCTTCAAATTCCCGACAACTTTTGCAATTATTCTTCTTTCGAGGGCCTAGGGTAGACATCTTTGTAAACTTCGAAGGTTCTGAGTGGATTCCTTGGCAGGTCTGCCCTGGCGTCGATTACCTTTCAGCCAGCTGTGGTTGACCGAGATGGAAAAATTTCCTGCACTCGAGTGTTCCAGTTAAAACACTGTAGTTTTCCAGAACATGTAGTGCCAGGATTTGTCATGATTGCTGCATGTTATCAACTGTCTTGCAAAAAAAAGATCCTGGCAGCACATCATAGGTGTCAAATGGAGCAGATACAGCATGGGCTTATTAGAGAAAACTGTTCACACAAAAAATAGCAGGGTACCCACTATTTCCCATCTCATTCACACATTGTTTCATAGCATAGGCCAGAAATTGGTATTCTGTATATGTACTGGGCCAGAGTTCCAATCTGCAAGTGTTTGCCTAGAACCAGAAAGCCGGAGATATATCTCACTCATACAGTGGCAAAAGAAGATGCATCTAGCATATGATTTGACCAGCAAAATTCCAAATTTCTGACAACCGATTGAAAAATTGGTTCAATTATAGTATAACATAGAAGTTTATTAAAAATAATAATGAAATGAACAGAAACTAAATAGCAAACTGACTTAAAAACATTCAAAAATAAATATGAAAAATTGTACTGTCCTGACCCCACAAGTTTTAGATATTTACAGGTTAACCTAAAGGGATGAAGTGTCAACTAGCTCCCTAAGCACCAATAATAACAAAAGTGTATACAGGAATATCTTGACTTAGGATCAGTGCCCTGCTCCTGAAAGCAAACATATTAAGCCTCTCAGTATCAGCACATGCGGGACCCAGCAAACAGCTTTACTTGCCGGGTAATGCTGATATAAGCAAAGTCCCTATGTCTCCTCACAAGGCTTGGTCTCTCTCAATCACGTCTTGGTTATGTTACCAACAAGTAGAAGAAAAATGAGCCTTCAAGCCCGACCAGAATTTTTCCACTCATCCAAATAAAGTATTTAGTATGAAGGAGGAAAATCACCAAGACTCACAAATTCAGATTTGAATAATTGGCATTTCCCTGCCTAATCATGAGCATATTTTTCAGTTTTGTTTGTTGAACCTGAAGTCTTTCAATTCTACCAAACATTGGGGATTTACCAGAAAGTGGTCTAAGTCAGTAGGATTATCATTATCTGTAAACTTTTAAATATTTATTTTTGAATGTTTTTAAGTCAGCTTGCTATTTAGTTTCTGTTCATTTCATTCTTATTTTTAAGAAACTTCTATGTCATACTATAATTGAGCCAATTTTTCAATTCTGTTGTCAGAAAATTAGGAATTTTGTTAGTCAAATCATATGCTAGATGCGTCTTCTTATGTACCATATCATATTTTTTTAAGTATTGCACTCAATCACTGAAATCAGCAAATATATACACATTCTATATCTAATTCTCAATCTTCATTTTGATTTCTGTAGTTGTATAGTAAATCTTGATGCTAATTTTTATTAAAATAAATTTAATTCAATTACACATTCTAATATTATTTAGTGGACAATCTACTAGAGTAGGGATTCTTTTTTTTTTTTTTTTGAGTTGGAGTCTCACTCCGTCGCCCAGACTGGAGTGCCGTGGCCGCTCCAGGCCACCGCAGCCTCGACCCGCTGGGCTCCGGCGATCCTTCCGCCTCAGCCTTCCAAGTAGCTGGAACTACAGGCGCGCGCTACCACGCCCGGCTGATTTTTGGATTTATTGTAGAGATGAGGTCTCGCCAAGTTGCCCGGGCGGGTCTTGAACCTGCGGGCTCAGGCAATCCACTCATCTCAGCCTCCCAAAGCGCGGGATTACAGGCTGAGCCACCGAGCTCGGCTAGTAGGGATTCTTAATGTGGAGCATATATACAAATTTAGAAACCTATGGATGGACTCAGTTAGGTTTCTATACACTCTGACATTCTGTATGAAATTTTGACTTTACATGGGTTCTCAGGGTTATGTTTACAACATTTCTAACATTAAAAAAAATTGTAAACTATAAAAGTCGGAAACAAGGCAAGAATATTACCTCTCATCACTTCTTTTTAACATGATACTAGAAGGTACTAGCTAATGCAATAAAACAAGAAAAGGAAATAAACTGCAGGCAGATTTGAGAGGAAGAAATAAATTGCCTTTGTTTGCAGTAATATGATTGTCTGTATAAAAAATATGGAAAAAGCTGACCAAAAAGTTTTGGAATTAATCAATAATAATAGTAAATTTGCAGAATATCAGGTTAAATTACAAAAGTAAATATTTTCCTATATACCACCAAAGAACAAGTAAAATCTGAAATTATAAACACAGTATATTTACATGAGCACCTCCCAAAATGAAATAGAATAAATCTAGTAAACTATATGTAAGGAAATATATATGTAAAAACTATAAAACTCTTATAAAAGAAATAAAAAGTTAAGTATATAAATGCAGAGGTATTTCATGTTGATGGATAGAAAGACTCAATATTGCCAAGATGTTAGTTGTTCCCAACGTGATGTTGATGCCATCAAAATCCTAGCAAGTTATTTTATAGATGTATGTGAACCAATTTTAAAATTAATATGGAGAGAAAAAAGACCCAATAGTTAAGTCATTACTGAAGAAGAAGAACAAAGTTAGACAACTGCCATTATGTAGCATCAAGATTTACCATAAAGCTATAGCAATCAAGGCAGTGTAGTATTTGTGAAAGAATAGAAAATAAATTAATGGAAAGATCAAGAACCCAGAAATAGATCCACAAAATATAGTCAATTGATGTTTGACATTGAAGCAAAGGCGATACAATGAAGGAAAAATACTTGTTTTAACAAATGGTGCTAAAATAACTGTACATACAGATGCAGAAAAAGATTGTAGGCACAGACTTCATCAATTCCACAAAAGCTAACTTAAACTGGATCATAGCTCTAGATGTAAAATTCGAACTATAAAATGTATTGAAGATAACATAGATGAAAATCTAGACTTTGAGCATGACAATAATTTTTTAGACACAACACCAAAGGCATGATCTGTGAAAGAAATTATTGATCATCTGGACAGCATTAACATTTAAAACTGCTGCCCTGCAAGAGACACTGCCAACATAATGAGAATACAAACAATAAGCCAGGAGAAATATTTGCCAAAAAAAAATCTGATACAGTACTTTTATTCAAAATATATAAAGAACCCTTTACACTTAATAATAATGGAAAAAAAAAAACCTATTTAAAAAATGAGGCAAAAGATCCAAAAAAGACCTGAACAAATACCCATTCAAAGACATAAAAATTAATTTAGGGAAACCCCTTCAGTTTCCCTCCCACTGTGGGAGCTTTTCAGTCCTCGCAATAAAGTCTGCTTTCTTTATTTTTATTTTTATTTTTTATTTTTTTTGAGTTGGAGTCTCACTCTGTCACACAGACTGGAGTGCAGTGGCCGCTCCCAGCCACCGCAGCCTCGACCTGCTGGGCTCCTGCGATCCTTCCACCTCAGCCTTCCGAGTAGCTGGAACTACAGTGCGCTACCACGCCCGGCTCATTTTTTGATATATTGTAGAGATGAGGTCTCGCCAAGTTGACCAGGCGGGTCTTGAACCCGCGGGCTCAGGCTGTCCACTCACCTCAGCCTCCCAAAGGCTGAGCCACCGAGCCCGGCTAAGTCTGCTTTCTAAAAAAAAATAATAATTTAATTAAATTATTTGAGCACCACATATTAAAACAATGAAATAGGACAATATATCTATTAGAATTGTAAAAATTCAAAACACTGACAACAGCAAATGCTGGCCACGAGATAAAATAACAGGAACTCTAATTCATTGCTGAGGAGAGTGCAAAATTGTACAACTACTTTGGAAAAATGTTTGACAGTTTCTTACAAAACTAAACATATTCTAATCATATGTTTCAACAACCATGCACTTTGATATTTACCCATCTAAGGTAAAAACTTATATTCACACATATACTTGCACAAAGATGTTTATAGCCGTTTCATTCATAATTGCTAAAAATTAAAAGCAATCAAGCTTTTCTCCAGTAAGCAAATTAATAAATAAACTGTGATACATCCATCAATGGAACACTATTCAGGACTGAAAAGAAATGAGTTATTATGCCACAAAAACATACAAAGGAACCATAAATGTTTACTAGTAAGTGAAAGGAGCCAGTCTGAAAAGACTATATACTGTATGATTTCACTAATATGACATTCTGTAAAAGGCAAAACTGTAAAGATAGTAAAAATATCAGTGGTTTTTGAAGTAAAGAGGGGTAAATAAGCAATACAGAGAATTTCAGGACACTGAAATTGTTCTGTATAATAGTGTCATGGTGAAGGCATGTTATTGTACAATTGTCAATATCCATACAATATACAGCGCTAAGAGTGCATCCCAACATAAACTATGGTCTTTGAGTGGCAATAATGTGGCACTATAAGTGTACCAATTGCAACAAATACACCATTATGGGGTGAGATTCTGATAGTTGGAGAAAATGGGTAGGTGTGAGGACCAGGAATATATGGAAACTCAATACTTTTCTCTTGATTTTGCTATGAACATAAAATTCTCTACAAATAAATTCTACATAGATATGTATATATATATATATATTTTTTATACACACACAAATATATATACATGTGCTATTAATAAAATAAACACTCCTCATTTTGAATATAGAGAATCTTATTTCTGCATATGAAACATCTAATCTGAAGCATGGTACATAGTAGATACCTAAAAAAGTTATCCCATTTAACTTGTGGCAGGTATTACAGAATTGCCTTAGAAAATTATTTTGCTCAGCACACATTTCTAGGAAGTTAATAATCACTACCATCATCTTGTGACTTCTCTCTAGCCTTAAGTGAGCATGGCCATTAATCACTGCTACTACTTCCCCAGTAATCTCCTCTAGTAATGAAAGATGGTGATGGTCAAAATCTTTCTACATTTATTTTGTAAATTGTGGCCTATACATTAGATAATCAAGTAGTGACATCAGTGAAGATATTTAACATTTGAACAATGCAAACAACACAAACACATGGCTTTCAAAATTCCGCTTTTAGAAAAATGTATAGAATAATTCATTTATATGTAAAAATAATTATTCCAATCTTAATATTCTATGTCTGACCACTATAGAATATGAAAGCTGTATGGATTTTAGAATTATTCTTTCTAGTAGCTTTATTTGTATAGCTATGAAACCAGTAAGATTAAGCAAAATTCTCAAGGTCACACAACTCATTAGATCCGGATCTTTGACCCAGTTCTCCCTTCTCTTTGATGAATAATCTGTTAACAGTAAACTTCCTTTGTAGCGTTAAGGATGCACCGTCCTTATTTTATTTTCTTCAATTAAATTGCACCATGGACATGCTGATTTAGCATAAGCAAACTGAATTTTCAAAACTATTTCTATAAAAATTAAAATAAAGCACAATAGTGGGTATCTATTAAATACAATTTGATTGCATGCATTTCAATTATGTTATCTTTGTCCCTATGCCTTTCTGGTATCTTACTGTATAACTCTTTCATAAATAAATTAAAGGTTATAAAACTGAAGATGATTTAACAAGAAACTAGGTATCTCTAATGCTTCTATAATTTTCTAAAATCTGCTGGTTTTGACAGTGATTCGTTAGAGCTCTGATGGCTGCAGGGCATACTTTTCAAAAAACATTTAAAATACTCTGCTTTGTCCATGTTGAAAAGTATCCAAGACTATTATTTTTTCAGTTTATTCAGTATTATAGCAGAGAGTTCCAGTTTACAGAAAAATAAAACTTAATGTATCAAATATGATAAATCTACCTTAAAGACTTGATAACACAGGATTCATCACAGAAATAACTGTCTTCTCATGCCTGAAGAAGAAAATTAAAAGGAAGAAATGAAAAAGAAATTGGTCTCTATGAGTGCATTAGTTTGCTAGACCAGCCTAACAAAATACCATAATCTGGGTAACTTAAATATGAAATATTTATTTTTTCACAGTTCTAGAGTTCTGGAAGCAAAAGTTCGAGATCAATGTATTATCAGGTTTGAATTCTGCTGGAACCTTTCACCTTGACTTGCAGATATCTGGCTCACCTCTATATCCTTATGTAGGCATTTCTTGTGTGCTCCAGTATCCCCAGTGTTTGTCTCTGTATATCCTAATCATCTTCTTCTTTTTTTTTTATTAAGGACACCAGTCAGATTAGATTAGAGTTCACACTATCAGCCTTATTTTAATTTAATTACTGTTGTAAATATTCTATCTTCAAACACAGTCCCCTTCTAAGTTAATGGAACTTAAGGTGTCAACATATAAATTTGGCCGGGGTTTGGGTACGATTCAGCTGATCAAAACCAGTAAGATTGTTTTTTAAAATTTGTATTAGAAAAAAATATCTTGGAAAGTAAAAGTAAATTTTGCAATAAGTTGGTTAAGTTTACTTAGGTTATTTTTAATCTAAGTTAACCTTATTTTATATTCTTTATGTTAAAAAACTCAGCAGGTGCATATGGAAAAAGGAAGGATTGTATAGGAATATAAAAGCTTGTAGCATTGACCCGTTTTCTAAAACTTTTAACCTGAAAATACTGGTATATCATCAATTACATTCAGCTTAGTGGCAGAAATATAAAGGCTGCGGAAAATGATAAGAGCTTTGGATTTTTCCACCACTACTTGTGATATAAATTAAACTGTTAAACAAGAAAGCGTTTCAACATCATATTTTTTTAAACAAACAAAAGAAGTGATGAATATTTGTCTTACCCCTGACATTTTCAAAGAACAAACAAATGACTCAGAACCTGGAAAAAAAGAGAAGTTGCTGTATAACTTTTATCATATTTTCTTTTACACATTTTTCAATATGGCATTGCAGAAATACATTTGTTGCCTGTTACACAGCTTGACCTAACCCAGATCACAATGCGTAAGGATGTTAGTATTTCAAAAGCACATTAGTCATTGCAGATAATATATTGGAAAAGAAATATAATTTTTAAAGGTTGGTTGCCTTTTGGTATATTTCAGCAGTAATCCTGTATTTATCTAATCAATAGTCTGAACGTTATTAAAATGGGTTCATCCTTGAATGCTTCATCTTCCTCGAACTGTGATGATTATTCATAAACATAAAATGATGGAAACAGTGTTGAATTTCAGCTGAAAAATAGTTGTTCATTTTCTCGTTAATCTTAAAACAGATGCAATTTGATATTTTAATAGTTATAATTTTTTATTAAATAGGAAAATGCATAATTGCTGGCTTTTATTATAGTACTTGTTAGCTTGTAACTTAGAAGAGTAAAATAACTTCTTCCTAGCCTTCTAAATGCTTATTGGATCAGCATTTTCAGATCCTGCATTAATTATTAGATTCTGGAGATAATTATTGTAAAATTATCTTTATCAAAAATCTATTCGTCTAAACATTTTATTGAATTTCATTTGAGTTCACCAATTCTCACAAAAACATAGTGAACAAGTGCTACAGTTTTTTCTTAATAAAATATGTTCCGGTGAAATGATCTACTCAGCTGTATAAGTTCTATAAGAGTAATGACTCTTGAGAAAACAAGTGTGAGTACTACTGTCTTGGATGATTTTTCTAAGATTTGTTTTTTTTTTTGAGTTGGAGTCTCACTCTGTCACCAAGGCTGGAGTGCAGTGGCACGCTCACAGCCACCGTAGCCTCGAACTGCTGGGCTATCCTTCTACCTCAGCCTTCCTAGTAGCTGGAACTACAGACATATGCCACCACGCCGGGTAATTTTTGTGATTTATTGTAGAGATAAGGTCTCACCAAGTTGCCCAGTCTTGTCTCAAACCCCCAGGCTCAGGTAATTCTCTCGTGTCTGCCTCCCAAAGTGCTGGAATTACAGACTGAGCCACTGCGTCCGATCTAAGACACTTTTGTAAAAATTTCAACAATTTATAGGCATTTAGTTTTTCTATTTTGGACGTGCAATGCTATATACAAATGTATATATTGTTTAAAAGCACTGGATATTAAAGTTATCTCATTAAATTTTTGCTGTTATATTATTCTTTCCTTATGTTTCCTTTTTTCTATTTTTTTTCTACAGTTTGCCTTTAAAGTAATAAGATGACCTGATTAAATAAGCAGAAAAACTGATATCATAATTTTGCAATTGTTTTCTGTACACAAGAAGAACAGTTTAATATCGTAGTCACTAATGGGAGTTTGCACTATTATCTGACTTAACTTTAGTGTAGACTTGCGATTAATAATAAACATTTTATTACATCCACCATTAATAATTCAGCATATAGGACAAGAATAATAAAGCCAGATACCTGAACGTTAAAATTTTCTTGTTCTATTTATTTTAGAAGAAAAATCACTGTCATGTATATTCAGAGAAAGACAAACCACATATATTCAGAGGAAGAAAAATAAAAGGAATTTCACCTTTTTTTTTCCCGTGTATCATGCTCATTACCTTTTTTCTCCTTACTGTTTCAGATTTTATTTTCAGCTATTTCCCCAATTTCAAATTGTTTTTCCTCCCAGTCTCTATTTCCTTTGGAGAAAATATGTTATCTTGGCATATTTCCCTTGTGTGTCGCTGGCAGGTTTTCTTGCTGTCTCATCTGGGGAAGCTGAGTTTTCCCCAGAGCACCCACTTCCTCATTTTACACTTTGCCAAGATATTCTTTGCTCTTTCCTTATTCCTTCCCTTTTTTCTGAGGAGAGACTGATTTTTAACCTATTTTCCTTTGTTTAACTCTTAACAACTGTGAACGAAATGTGTTTAGCCACGCTAAAATACACAAATAAGAATGTCACCTTAGGGAGTATAGAGAGTCGACTTCCTACAGTCCATCCCAATATCTGACATATTACTTGTTGTCTCCTCGGAGAATTCTATATCAGTTTGAGATAATGAAATACTCCCTCGTCTTTCCCTCCACTTTCTAGTGTCTTCTCAAGAGAACCCACAAACACAATCTTGTGTTCGTTTGTATGTGTCTGTCTGTATAAAAATACACACATATCCCAAGGGTAATGATGAAATCTCAGAGGCCATACAATTCGATACACAGAATAGAGAAGGTGCTCACATCAGTAGGCAAAGGTGTTTTAATTTATTCTGTCACTTGAGGATGCTGACAAGGGATAGTCTTTAAAAAGAAAAAAAGAGAATAATATCTATTCAAAAACTCTCTAAATTAGGGTTATTTTCAACTCTAGTTATCTATGACAAAATTAAGTGGTGAATTTATTTCTATGAAAATGTAAAAACTCAGCTTGGAATTTTGTCAAAACTAAACAAACTTCACAGTGGCAGGAAGCAGGAAACTCTAGAAGCCTGTCTTATTAAGGCAGTGACCCCTTTCCAAATTTTCAGACTCTTTTATCAGTTTGTTGAAGATTTATATCACAAAGAGAAATCATCCAATTTACCAAGCTTGAGCAAAATATCTTCCTTTTTCTCTGAGAAAGAAGGCAACTTAATGTATACTATACCATCAAACTCCATTCAATAACAAGGAAATAATTTCACATAAGACGATCAAGAAGATGGGCTACATGCAAGGCAGGCCAAGGCAAAAATAAACTGTCCGTTACAATAAAGTCATTTTAGTGCCTAATAAATTTCATTACATACACATAATTCTTAAGATTTCAAGACTCACATAAGAAAAGTATTCCAGAAAAAACAAAAAATATATTTTCCTTGTACAAAATGGCAGAAAATCTAAAATTATATTAGTTATTTTAATATTCTGCTTTAAGTTTCATTTTTCTGAAGATACTTTCACATTAATCATATTGCAATAGATTTCCAATACTTAAAAAAGTGAGTAATTTATGTTATATTTAACATTATATATTTGCTGGTGGCAGGGGAATATAGGAGAGCAAACATAAATGTGTAAAATACGCAAGAGGCTTATATATTACAATCTAAAAAAAGAAATGTGAAGAGGAGCTATGTAATCTTTATTTCTGCAGTTACATGGCCCTAATTTCACTAAACATTTCTTGTTCCCCTAGTGAGATGATGTGAGAAGGTGCTCCCATCCTTACGCAAAGGCGTTATAATTTATTCTGTCACTTGAGGATGCTGACAGGGGAAAGTATTATCCCTTGTTAGTATTCTTACTAATAGAACTTCTCTTCTTGGTATAATGATACAATCCTTTATTCCTGAGAGGTCGTCGGTTTCAGTGGTCCTGTTAACGTAACGTTGCTATTTTCTCCTACCGACCCTTATCAGCCGGCATAGTAGTGGTTCCATTCAATTGGTGAATCCCCACTTTTGTGAACCAGCGTAAAGTCACATGCAGTGGAAACATGATCAAACTTCGTTTAACACAGTCCTGGAGATTTAACGTAGCCCTGAATGTGACAGTAAAGATTTGCTTCTGATCAAGCTAGAGGGAGAAAAACTTCTGATGATGATCTTATTAATAAGTTTGTGGGGAAAAACAAACAAACAAACATTTGCCAGATTGATACCAGGTATCAGAAGCTATGTTGATTTGGTCCAGGATCTGCAATAAGTGGGACCCATTAAGTAAGTTTTCTGTAATCAACTCTTCGTTCTCCAAGATCCATCTGTCTTCTGCGCACGTCAAAATGGTGACTTGAATGAGGTTCCCTTCCTATGCATGTTGAAGCATTAGTCTCTGGAACCCATCTGTCTAGGTTGATAGAGGCGGTTATGTTGTTTTAAAATTGGCCTTTACTGCATATATATATATATATATATATATATATATATATATATATATATATAAATGTGTGTGTATACATATATATGTATGTGTATATAGATATATATGTATATTGCAAAACTGGATAAAGAAGCACAGGCCTCCTTCACTGACTTTACAGTAAGATGGACACAAACTAAACTCTTGAATCCAGACTTCTTTCTCTTAAGCCTCTACTTTGACTAGGAGACTACAGCGACATTTGGGATCTCAGCTGAAAACTAGTTTTAGGTATCTCCCTATATTCGTATGTTGCCTCAATGTACAGCCATATTGGTAAATAACATCGGGTTGCTTTAGGGGAAAGCAGAGAGAAGACTCACATTATAAATTTCTGTCAGTGTAGCTGAGTACTTCTTTAAGAGGACAAGGCCTCTTCTCCATTCAAGACCTCTGTGCTGTGAAGTCCCTTAAATCTGGGACTGTTTTGAGGATCTATGACTCTATATGTTGGTAACTGAGTCATACTTTTGTTCGTCAATCTAGAACTTTTTCACTTATATAAATCCATAAAGATGCAAGCTGACTTTCTATTTCAGTTTTAGAATCATCATGATTGTTTAGCCAATGTCAAAGATTTCTGTATTGCAAATCATTATGGTTACAGCTTATACATGTTTTTCATTAAAGTGACTACAGCTACCATATCATTGACAATTCAAGGTTCTCATTGGCCTTTGCCACACTGGGGTCCAGCTTCTGAATTTAAGTAGTTCGATGGCAAGATTTTACACTATGATATCTGGATTACAGAGAAGATCCCAATACAGAGTTTTGAGAATGCTTGGATTTTCTTCAGACCTATATTTATCAAAGCTCTTATAAAGCAGTATTCTATGGACTTTAACAAGGAACATAGTTTAGGGGGTGTTGTATGATAAATATATTCTAACATTCAATGTCTCTAATTCTCTGGATAATTGTCTTTGTAGCATGCCAAGAAAACTTTAGCATTTTATTTTAATTTATTTTAAGTAACCTTTGGGTCTAGGTTTTACTCAACATATCAAACTGTTATTCCTTAAACAAACATTTAATCTTGAACATTAAAGCACTGAGCTTAAAATTCTCTTTTATCACATTCTCCAGTGCACTTTTAAACAATTAAACAATCGCATTATATTCATTATTTTAGCTAAAATATTTTATGAAGGTGACAACTTGTGTACCCAGAGCCTAACTTTCAATAATAATTTAGTGATAGGTATGCACAGGTAATAGCTTTTGTAAGTGATTTTCTAGTACAGTGTCCACTTTTCCTCTGAAAATAAGGACATCAATTTCCTTAATATTAGAAGTTCTTAAGGACCATTTGATCTTCAGATCAAAATTTAATAGAATTTTCATCTAACTAAATTGGAAAATTAATTCCATATAATTAATAGCCTATTTAGTTAGCTCATGTTCAAAATTCTGTTCATACAGGAACAGTTTGTAGTAGTGTTCACTCTAGCTAACTTGTTAAACCTAGAATGCCTTGTTATTCCTATTAATGAATACAAACTGTTACAATATTTATTTATTTTACTCTAACACAAGACTCTCAGAATCTATTTCTGAAAACTTGTTCTCCAGTGTATTGAGGTAACTTGGCATAATATTATCATTTTGGGTGTGTTTTGCATCTCCTGATGGATCACTTTTTACTATTCTTTTTGGGACATGCTGACATTTGAGTCTGGTCATAGGTACCAAAAGCAACAAGAAGCTATAAGAATGGGTCCTGAAAGTGGCCAAAAGCCTTCTTCCAGAGGACTACCTCAGGAAAGAAATTCAAAGATTATTCAGACAATGAAAGACTAAATCCCCAAGGAGGAAGAGAAAGTCTTGCTCTATTGGCAAGAAAAATTAGAAGAAACTCGGGAATTCAGTGTCTCCAGCTTAAGGAGAATCTGCTGCCCACATAGCCCCATACCAATTTTAGGGACCCTTTCCCTTCCAATCAATACCCTAACTATAATAATAGTCTCCGCAAGGTTGTACATTCAATTTGTGTTGTAACTTATCTACCCACAAAATTGGACTCTGGGCTAGGTTTTCAGAAATAGCAGCTCTGTAGCCACGTGAAATAATGATTGTTCAACATAATCACAGATATTTTGTTGTTCCTTAGACAAACATTTAATCTTGAACATTAGAGCACTGAGCTTAAAATTCTCTTTCACCACATTCTCCAGTGCACTTTTAAACAATTAAACAATCGCATTATATTCATTATTTTAGCTAAAATATTTTATGAAGGTGACAACTTGTGTACCCAGAGCCTAACTTTCAATAATAATTTAGTTATAGGTATGCACAGGTAATAGCTTTTGTAAGTGATTTTTGAGAACAGTGTCCACTTTTCCTCTGAAAATTAGGACATCAATTACCTTAATATTAGAAGTTCTTAAGGACCATTTGATCTTCAGATCAAAATTTAATAGAATTTTCATCTAACTAAATCAGAAAATTAATTCCATATAATTAATAGCCTATTTAGTTAGCTCATGTTCAAAATTTTGTTCATACAAGAACAGTTTCTAGTACTAAATTTTGTATCGGTCCAAGTTCTGTCAGAAAGCAGAAGGTCTCTGACTGATACGCAACATGTGAATTATCATGAAGATTAGACTTTACACAATTCTCAGAGCTGACTAAGCAGTCTATGAAAAGCTGTAACATCTGTCTCTGATGTTTTGTCTGAAGTGAACAGTTCTTGCTGTTGGTGAAGAAAGATAAATGTGATTACACTGTGAAGGTTCTCTGGATTGCCTACGTACTGTTTTTTTCTTGAAAAAGAAGATGACTTTTACCTTGTCTTAGCCATTATTATTTGTGGATTTTGCAGGCAAATGACTTCCTAATTTGTCACTAGGGTAAAGCTTGACTCACCTTAATTTCTATACTACCTACTTTACGGATTGACTATTACTATCTGTATGAAATGTCCATTAGGTCTAGTTCTCACAAATTATTTTTTGATTATATCTACCTATGGAAATCTCTCTATACCCATATTTCCTTAGCCCATATATTGAGAAGTCTTAGACTTTTCCTTTTGCATATTTGGTCAGCATCCTTCACTGTTAGCTCATTACTTGAGCACGATATCTGCATATTTGTTACCTTACACTTCACAAAGTATGCAAGGTGGATGAACAAATGACAAAAACAAATTTCTACTTAATTTGTTTCCTTCCAAAAAACCTTATTGGCAAGGAGATCCTACCCAAACAGCAAACAAAACTATGAACTCTCAATTCTATTTTTTCACTTTCACACTTAAATACTGTAATTAAAAATTTTGTATTGTATATTTAAAATTTTGCTAAGATGATAAATCTTATAGTAAATGCTCTTACCACAAAAGTATTGGTTGATGCAAATGTTGGTAGCATTTTTGACTTGCCTTTGGAATGCAAATGTCACATTGCTCAATGGTTGACCAGTCACAGTTCATCACATTTGCCAGTTCCTGGGTTGACTGAAGTGGGTCATCATAGATTAAAGCATTTAAATGGTCTTCATCAAAGCTCGATGGTCTTCCTGAATGAGAAGAATTACTCAAAGTGGCCTTCTCTGAAACAACAAAGCCGTTTTCTTGCAGTGCTTTCTTTGATGGCATTCTCCCTGTACACTGCACAAATGCTTCCAACCATCTCCACTGCCTTTACTCCTTGGTTAAACTCAAACAGGAGACTATGTCAGAAGTGTTCATTTCTTTTCCTCCTGACACTCTCTTTTCTCTAGCCTACAAATAGCACTAACTTTCTTCAAATCTGAAAAGTGCAATGCATATACAAAAGCACAACATAGTCATTCCAAACGACAAATGATATTGATAAACAAATTCTCAACACAGCAATGTTACCATGCCAAAGACAAATGTCACAAACTTATGCATCTAATTGTTTAAAAAATTGGGTGGGAGAAAACTTTTGTTTGTGATAGAGAAGTATATGGAATTGATTGGGATAATGGTTTTGTGTGTTGTATTTATTAAATCCAGTTATATAGTTTAAATATCTATGGTTTGTTGCATATCAATCATATCTCAGGAAAAGACATTTTTAAAAATAATTTTAAAAACAGATCCTTTGACTAATTAAAATTTCAAAGTTTAAAAATAAAATGAACTGTTCACAAATTTTTTTTTGAAAGCTGGATTTATTGAGAGGACAGAAAAGTTCCCACAGTGGGAGAGGACCCGAGGGGGTTGTCCTACTGTTTACAAATTATAATTTGATATCTAAGCATGAAGGAATTGGTTTTTGGCCACTTAGCTCTGCTTAATCTGTACTACATGGCAGACTTATAAATCCTGGACTATTTTTCCATGATAATCAAGGCAGTTACAGGACTAGTAAAGCAAGTAATATATTGAAATTAATTTTGCAAGTATTTCTGGGCAACATAGTGATCAGATGCCTCATAGATAACTAGATGGAGATGAGTCCTCTGTGACAATTGATTGTACCTTTTGACTTTCACAAAGTAATAATATACCTAACTGCTAGTTAATCATTTGATGACATAATTACAATTGTCCATCACGGTTTTACACACACACACACACACACACACACACACACAAACACAAACGTACACACACATCAAACAGAATTTGCAATTTAATTGACGAAAATAACCTATTCAGTAATTTGAAATCAGAAAATGTGTGCCTTAGAAGGAAAGAGTTGAAATGCTTAAAGCTTTCTGATTTTTTTCAAATATTTCTATAATATACCCATGTTCTTTGTGTTATTTCATACCCCATCTAGAGGTATGATGGAAGTTAATTCTTAGTCAGTATCTGCAGTTCAATTAATTAGTTATTAAACTCAGTCATTGCCATTTCCCCAAATGTATCACCAGGTTTTTGAAGACTGTCCAAATGGCTAAATGTATAATAAAATCTATATTCAAACACATTTTATGTAGATAATTAGACTGCTTTATAGAGTGTGTTCTTCCCCAAACGATAGAAATTTTCAGTTTATTCTCATAGTCGGTCATTATATTCCTGAGCTTTAAAGAGCAGATAAAATTACTGCTACAGAGGGACCAATTCTAACTTTTTTAGCTAATACAATTTTTAACAAGAGGAGCTTTGGGTAACACTCTTTAGTTACTCTTAACACCATCCAAAAGCTGTGAAGATATGCATTATTTTAATATGTAAGCTTTGCCTTCTGTTGTTTCAGTAATATAGCCTAGGTTGCAGTTGTGATCAATGAGACACTTGTTTTCTAGAATGAAAAATGAAGCATATTTCCTAAATTGTAATATGATGTAAGAAGACTGCAAAAACAAAACATTAAAATACTTGTAAGTGAATGATTTTTGTGCTCTAACTGTCCTATCTGCAAACTGTGAATATAGATTGTGTTATTTAACTATATAACCAGTAGGCATCCAACCTTTTGCTGTCACCTTCAAAAATATGCAGTTCAAAGCGGGCATAGGTTCATCTATCTGTCACTTGAAATATGTTTACCTTCAAGCCTCAAAATCAAATAATCCAGGATGCCTCTGTTATTGATATTTCCTCCTTTAAAATATTTCTTTTAGTTTATAGTTGGAGATACATATTTTTAAATACTTGAAAAATAGTCATCCCCACAAACATTCCTCTGAGGATTTATTCAATGCATGCAACATTCAGGACCTGTCAGGGAAAACGAGGACAAAATTGCATTGGTTCTTGTTTGTTTAAAATTTTTAGGCACGCAATTGGATGTTACAGAATATTTTACATACAAATGAGTCCACTCCTAATAGATATCAGGAATTCTGTCAATCAAGGGGTGGGGTGAAAGGGAAGGTTTTTGAATGTGTTGGTTACCCTCCACTGAATTATATAATAAGTGGTTGCAGAATGTGAGAATAAGTAATAACAGCCTGAATGGAACCCAGTGGTAGGTAACAGAGTGATTTGTGACATTATCAGTGAATGGCAGTGAACATATTGGATAATGGCATGAATAAAAATTTCTTTCTGCTATTTATTTCCAAGTCACTCAAACAAGCTATATGCAATTGCATTAGAAAATTATCTCATTGCATTGTTTAAGAATGAGCTTTTGATAAAAGTTAAAAGCAAATTATTTAATTTTCTAAAGGCACAAAGAAAGAGTAATAATTCAAATGAATACAAATATATTCTTGTGTTATTCTATATATATATATAACTATCAGAAATTTAAAATATAAATACTTGTTATTAAATCTGGTAGTGATGTAAAGGGAAAATGATGAAATTCTCTTTTTTCTTTTTTTGAGTCAGAGTCTCACTCTGTAGCTCAGGCTGAAGTACATTGGCATGCTCAGTGCCACCGCAGCCTCGACCCACTGGGGTCAAGAGATCCTTCCAACTCAGCCTTCCAAGTAGCTGGAACCACAGACACAGGCTAATATAGCCTAGGTTGCAGTTATGATCAATGAGACACTTGTTTTCTAGAATGAAAAATGAAGCATATTTCTTAAATTGTAATACGATGTAAGAAGACTGCAAAAACAAAACATTAAAATACTTGCAAGTGAATGATTTCTGTGCTCTAACTGTCCTATCTGCAAACTGTGAATATAGATTGTGTTATTTAACTATATAACCAGTAGGCATCCAATCTTTTGCTGTCACCTTCAAAAATATGCAGTTCATTGCGGGCATAGGTTCATCTACCTGTCACTTGAATTATGTTTACCTTCAAGCCTCAAAATCAAATAATACAGGATGCCTCTGTTATTGATATTTCCTCCTTTACCGTACTCGGCTTATTTTTTGATTTATTGTAGACACGCGGTCCCACCATGTTGCTCAGCCTGGTCTCGAATCCCTGACATCAGTCAATCCTCTCTCCTTGGCCTCCCTAAGTGCTGGGTTTACAAGCTTGAGCCACCGTGCCCAGACCAAAATTCACTTTTAAATGAGATTCAATATTAATAAATGAATGACTTAAAATTAATACGTTTTTAAAGTTGAACTAAATGTCATTGAGAATAAAATTATAAAATGTTTAAAATAATTTATTACATAAATTTTACAAACACTAATAAATGCTCAGGGAGAAAAGTCAAAATGTTTACTCTGTTATTTTCACCTAGGATAGGGGTTCTGTGAGAGCAACACCATTTAAAAGAGAGCAGGGAAGAACAATAGAGGCTGGAGTTAGAGTTTCATAAAGGGGAGAAAAAAAAACTGGTAAGTCGTGTCTCATTACAAAAAAGAAGGAAGTCGGCAATCTTGACACATGATTTGTTTCCAAAAAAATGTTTGCAGTTTTAGTGTCCTGCTGTTCAGTATAATTATAAGAAATTCCTATTAATTGCTAAATGGTTTACCAATATTTTCACCTCCTTTCCTTCTTTAAAAAATGAATATGCAATCCTCTTATTAGCAGAAACTTGTAAATAAGAAGTGAAGTTGCCATCTGAGAAAATAACAGGAGCAGATAAAACCTCATCACCTCAATCCCTGCCGTGAACGTTGTCCATGTGTCTAGATTAGGCTCTTTATCATTTTACTCTATGGTACAGAAGGTCATCCGTTTGATCGGTATCCATTAGGACTGCTGAGATATAGAACACAGTTGAAATTAAATTAAAAACTATTGAATTGTCAAATAGGACATGGATATAAACATTGAAAACACAATGCTTTTCTTTATAAACTGAATTGTAATATAAGTTACTATAATTAACAATAGACCTCATCAAACCGAAAATCTTCTGCAAAACAAAAGAAGCCATTAAGAGAGTAGAGACAGCTTACAGAATGGGACAAAATATTTGCCAAATGCATATCTGATAATGGCTTATCATCCGGGATCTACAAGGAAATCAAATGTGCAAAAGCAAATATACAAACAACCCCATTACAAATTGGACAAAAGACATAAATAGACACTTCTCAAAAGAAGACATATGAGCAGCCAACAGACACTTGAAAAAATGCTCAGCCTCACTAATCATCAGAGAAATACAAGTCAAAACCACCTTGAGATACCACCTAACTCTGGGAAGAATGACAATCATTAAAAAACAAAAAACAACAAATGCTGGCATAGATACAGAGAAAAGGAAACACTTCTACACTGCTAGAGGGAATGCAAACCAGTTCAACCTCTATGGAAAATAGTATGGTGATTCCTAAAAGAAATAGAAATTGATTTTCCATATGTCCTAGCAATCCTCCTTCTGTAAATATACCCAAAGGAACTTAAATCACTCCACAAAAAAGATACCTGCACATGCATGGTTATTGCAGCACTTTTCACAATAACAAAAACATGGAACCCACCATGCTTCCCATCAAAACTAGACTGGATAAAAAAATGTGGTACATATACACGATTGAATATTACACAGCCCTAAAGAATAGCAAAATTATGGACTTTGCAACAACTTGGATGGATTTAGAGTCTATCATATTCAGCGATCTATCATAGACACGAAGAATTGAGTAGCACATGCTGTCACTCATAAATGGACTCTGAACATTTGCCATAATACAATAAGAAAGGGGTTGGTAATAGCGGGACACTGT
>CAUYQG010066992.1:0-18892 GCA_963574415.1 Tarsius wallacei | reverse complement strand
CAGCCTGGGCAACAAAGTGAGACTCTGACTCAAAAAAAAGAAAAAAGGAAAAGTTTTGGTATTGCCAGGTGCGGTGGCTCAGCCTGTAATCCCAGCACTTTGGGAACAATATAATTTTTTCTTTTTTTTTGTAGTTGGAATTGCACTTTGGGAGGTGGAGACAAGAGGACTGTCTGAATCCAGGGGTTTGAGACAGCCTGGGCAACTTGGCGAGACTTCATCTCTACAATAAATAAAAAATTAAGCTGGGTGTGGTGGCACATGCCTGTGGTTCCAGCTATTTGGAAGGCTGAGATAGAAAGATTGTCTGAGACCAGCAGGTCCAGGCTGCAGTGGCCATGGGTGTGCCACTACACTCCAGCCTGGGCAACAAAGTGAGACTCTGACTCAAAAAAAAGAAAAAAGGAAAAGTTTTGGTATTAATCAAAACAGTCTCACTGACTTCAATTTAAAAATGATATAAATTTAATACATAAATGATATAGAACTGGATCATATCACTTTATACTTAAAAGATAACATGTACTGGTTGGGATATTGGGATATTGGAAGTTGGGATAAGATTTTATTTGAAAAGAGGTTTCTATTGCTAAAAATGTTTCAAAATCACTGCTTTAAGACACAAATTCCAGCTGGGTGCAGTGGCTCACGCCTGTAATTCCAGCACTTTGGGAGGCCGAGGTGAGAGGATTGCCTGAGCCCAGGGATTCAAGACCAGCCTGGGCAAATTGGCGAGATCTTATCTCTACAATAAATAAAAAAATTATTCATGTGCAGTGGTGCATGCCTGTGATCCCAGCTAACTTGGAAGGCTGAGATGGAAGGATCATCTGAGTCCAGCAGATTGAGGCTGTGGTGGCCATGAGAGTGCCACTGCACTCTAGCCTAGGCGACAGTGAGACTCCGACTCAAAAAAAAAAAAAAAAAAAAGAGACACAAATTCCCCCAATAAAATTTAAATGACAAATTTGGCTTTAGCTATAGATTTCCTATCTTATAATATGATGCAATGCAAGATGTTAGTTTTTAAATTCTATTAGGACTAGATTATCTGAACATTCAAATTCAAAAAAATCTATGCTTCATTCTTGCAAATTATGTTTCATTCTTGCAAGTTTGATACTGGTGAGAGTGTGCTAAAAAGGTTGCTTTGAAAGCATATATGAAGGTTCCAATGATGCTTATTTCTTCCCTGGCTGATACTTCCTCCCATTCTAAGAAGCTAATTCTTTCTTGCCTTCTACTGCCAAATAAAAGAAGAATACTGAAAAAAATGAAGCTCTGCTTGCTTTCTTCCAGCTCCAATAATTTTGAGCCTAGTGACCCCTACTACATTGCAGAACAGGATCTCTAAAGAACATGCCAAGAAATGTAGATATCCTGAAACTATAAAACAATAGAAACTATCGTAATGACATACCCTAGACTTCATTTGCTCAACTTTCTCCTAAATATAACTTAACTGTATGATATAAATAAAATGAGAAAAGATGAATCAATGACAAATTCCCTTGAATGCCAATTTTTCAAGAGAAATACCAGATTTAACCTATATGAAATTAGAAAACAAAAACATCAGGTTATCATTCTAAACAAGAAAAAGAATATGCACTAGAGACTGACCCATGTGGCCTGCAAAGCCTAAAATATTTACTATCTAATCTTTTATAAAAAAAAGGTTACCAGCTAATGATAGAAACCAATGTATATATTCATAACTTAAAAATTATATATTTTAAGATAACAAAAATTGTGCTCATTACCTGTTCATAATTTAAACGTTGAATTTCTGAAATTTCTTTTGGCTTTGCATCAAGCATGTAATCTCCTGAAAAAGAAGTTGTGAAATTGCCTTTTTAAAATATTACTTTTTTTCTAATTATAAAATAGATTTTAATTATAAATTTTGAAACATTGTAGAAAGACATGACATATACAGTTGACCCCCTAATTCTACCCAGAGAAAATCAATACTAGTTGTTCACTATCAAATCACAAAATTTTTCAGTATATGCAGTATAATGCTTTTGAACTTTTTTATCTCTTTCATTTAACAGTATATTTGAGCATCTTTCCATGTTACTACATATAAAGCTCCCAAAGGCTGTACCAAATATCATGGCTGTCAACAATATGAATATTAGCCTCCTAACTGTTTGCAATTCTGAAAAGTAAATGGAAATTTTTTTGCATTAAAAAAACTGATATTTCTATATATTAATTTTTATTTGGTATCACTAATTTATGTATAATGGTTTTGCATATGTGGCAACTTCCAAACATATGAGGCACCTTTTAAAAATATGGAGCATGCTGGATGCAGTGGCATGTGCCTGTAGTTCCAACTACTTGGGAGGCTGAGGCGGGAGGATTGCTTGAGCCCAGGAGTTCAAGACCAGCCTGGGCAGCATAGTGAAACTCCCAACTCAAATAAAAAAATAAATAAAAATATGGACTACCACTTAAATATATACAGTACCTTTTAAATCTATGTGTTGTCTTTTAGATTATATATTAACTGCGTATACTTTTTCTCTGAATTATCTGCTATATATTTATTATCTTTCCTTACTGAACTGTAAAAGCTCTTTTTCAATGAGGGGAATTGGCATGTTTCCTGTTATATTACTTTTTCCTTATTGGCTTCTTAGGGTGGCGTTTTTTGTTTTGTTTTAGAGTTGGAGTCTCACTCCGTCGCCCAGGTTGGAGTGCAGTGGTACACTCACGGCCACCCCAGCATCGACCTGATGGGCTCCAGCGATCCTTCCACCTCAGCCTTCCAAATAGCTGAAACTACGGCGTGTGCTACCATGCCCAGCTAATTTTTGATTTATTATAGAGATGAGGTCTCGCCAAGTTGCTCACTTCGGCCTCCCAAAGTGCTGGGACTATAGGCTGAGACACCGAGCCTGGCCTGGGTGGTATTTCTTAGTCTATTTTTTGCTGTACAGAAATATTTAATTTTAATGTAGTCAAATTCTTCTATTACGGTTCTGGATGGGATGTCATGTTTAGAAAGATCGTCACCTCTTAAGAGTATACAAATATTCACATATGCTTTCTTCATGTAATTTTATGTTTACTTTTTTAAATGTTTAGATCTTTCATTTACCTGGAATTTATCTCGATACATAGTGATATATGGAACTAGCTTCTCATTTAATCTCCCAAATTGATAATAAGTTGATGAAATTGCTTTAATATAACCTTATTTTCTAATTCTAAATAAACTTTAAGAGACTCTATCAAGTGTCTTCTTAGAGTTTCCAACTATGATAACAAAAGAATTCCTGTGAATAATACATTATTATTATTATTATTATTATTGCTTTTAATTAGATCTTTAAGATAACAAGAATCTGATGAGAAATGACTATTCCGCATAGGTATAAGAACTCCAAAAGCACTATATTAATTGATTCATGGAAATGTATAACCAAGTCAGTTTAATAATTATTTTTTGAGTCCTTAGTACATGTGGCACATTGTATATTTATATATTGAGATTTTGATACAACATTTAACTGAAAACTATGCTTTATTTTGAGCAAATGCTATTTATTATTTAGTTAAATAATTGAGAACATAAGTACTATATGTGAATCCTTTATTTCACTTAAGTTCATATTTATTCTGATGAAAGACTACATATGCTTTCCTAATTTTAGTTGGGTCAGGATGCAGAGCATTGTACAATAGTAAATGATACTGAATATGGTACCATAGACCAAAACTTAGGTATTGAGAATAGAATGATTATTGAGAAAGACTCAGATAAGCAACTCCTCTTTTCCTGAGGCCAGAAAGATCTCTGCGTAAGAGAAGAGATGGGATAAACAGCCTCTAAGGTGGACCTCAGTGACCTTCATCTTCCTGACAGTCACACTTTAGTATAATCTCCTTCCCTTGAGTATAGATAGGACTTACTGACTCACATCTAACGAATAAAATGTGACAGAAGTAATGAGTTGTTACTTGTAAATTCAGCATATAAAATATTATGGCTGTTGCTGTGGTACATTCTCAGCTGCTCACTCTGAAGGCAGCCAGCTACCATGTTTTGAGCTTATGGAGAGGCCCACATGCAAGGAACTGAAGAAGGCCTCCAGCCAACAGTCAGCAAGGAACTGAGGACCTCAGTCCAACAACCTGTGAGGAACTAAAACCTGCCAACAACCATGTGAGGAAACTGGGAAGCAGATTCTCCCAAGTTTGACTTTCAGATGAGACTGCAGCCCCAGTCGTTACTCTGACTACAACCTCATGTGAGACCTTGAGATAGGGTCACCCAACTAAGTCACATCCAGATTCTTGACCTACAGACACTATGAGATAATAAATGTTTATAGTTTTAAGCTACTAAATTTGGGGTGAATTATTACATAGCATTAGATAACTAATACAGATGTATAAAAAGTAGAACCAGGTATATTTTTATGAGTGTTTGTAACAAAAGAATCAGATATTTTTAAATAGCTGAGTTTGAGTTTCTAAGGAAGTATCATTCAATTATAGCTATATAAAAAAATCATCTCTTAAGAGTGTTGTTTTGTGTAGCTTATGTATGTAACCTTTGTATTTGTAATTGGTCAGTCAAAATACTATTTCAATCAAAAAGTATTTATTGACAATATGTTATGTGCTTAGCAATGGGTTAAAATAAGTATCCAAATGTGAATGCTCCTCTTAAAAAACCAATAATTTGATTGAGCAAAGAACATATAGGAAACAGAGAATAAGATAAAGTATAATATAGCATAAAATATAATAAATGCCTTATCTATCAAATTATTTTACTTATTTCTGTAGAGATGGAGTCTCACTATGTTGACTAGGCTGGTTTCAAACTCCAGGCCTCAAGTGATTCTCCTACCCTGGCCTCCCAAAGTGCTGAGATTACAGGTATGTGTACTGCATCTAGCCCCAAATTATTTTAAAAAGAGATATTGATAAAGCCAATAAAGCTTAGAAATATCCTTTGGAGGGGAGAGTACCTAAACTGAATGCTAAAAAATGAGCAGAGCATGGAAAGGCAATGGGAGAAAAAGCACATATAAGAAAGATCCTGTCATATAGACAGCTTATAAGATTGACATAAGATTTATATTGCAAAGTGGTAGGAAATGTGGCTAAATGAGGAAACAATCAGACTGCAGAAAAATTCTAAATAATATACTGATAAATTTGGCTGCTTGTAAAAAATCATAGGGATCGTTAAAGTTTTAAGTAGAGGAGTGAAGGGTAAAATTGATGCTTTAGTAAATGTATACTAGTATGTAGGCTAATTTGGAGAGTAGAGGAACGACAGAGTTTGCAATCAACTGGGTTGTGAAGTATCAGTATACAGAGAGAAAAAATAATTTCAAGGAAAGAATCATAAGACCTTGCTACTAACGGGATACTCCAAACAGAAATCAAGAAACAAAGACATTATGGTTACAATAGGCAAAAAATACAGAGGATTTAGCAGTAATAAGCTTATGCCAGGTGAACGTTTGGAGAAAAGAAAACACAATCAACTCTGGGCAAGGCCGGGCGCACTGGCTCATGCCTATAATCACAGCAGAGGATTGCCTGAGCTCTGGGTTCAAAATCAGCCTGGGCAACTTGGTGAGACCTCATCTCCACAATAAATCAAAAAATTAGGAGGGCGCGGGGGCACATGCCTGTAGTTCCAGCTACCTGGAAGGCTGAGGTGGAAGGATTGCCTGAGCCCAGCTGGTCGAGGCTGCGGTGGCTGTGAGCATGCCACTGCCCTGCAGCCTAGGCAACAGAGTGAGATTCCATCTCAAAAACAAAACAAAACAAAACAAAATTCTGGGCAAGATCAAAATGCTTCAACAATAACCTCTCTTTACAGTATATTTATATTCAAAAGATAATTTTTTAAAAAGTCAGACAACGCCACCATCTGAACTATTTTCCTTACTTTAATATTAAGCTAGTCTCACCACACAAATTTTGGATAGCTCAAGTTATAGCATAAATTCCAGTTTAAGTACAGCTTTTTTACTTCACTTCTCTACTCATTTCCCACCTTCTGCCTAACCTCTTCCCCATCTTACCAGATCTCCTAGCACTTCCTAGGAATCTTAACTTTTCATGTTCCTTTCTCTACACCACTTCTAACCTTTGCCAATAAAAATTCCCATTCCCATTCCCTTGGGGTACTCCTGCAAGGTATTAGGAAGACAATTAAGTTTCTCTTATAGTTCTTCTACTAGTGTTTGCTTATTAACTCAACAATATTTGGTTTCTCCAGAGAACTGAAGTAATCCTGAGAGAAGAAAATCCAAATGGCTTAAATAAATCAAGCAATTTATTCTGGTAGGATTGGCCCTGAATAAAGTTTACTTTTGGTGAGCTGTCTCCATAATCTTTGCTCACTACACTCTGTTTTTTGTTTTTTTCTCATATCACTCTTGTTCACTCCTCACCCATCTCTCATCAAGATCGTATTACTTTTATGCTGTCCCCAGTAGCTGAATCCTCTCATGCATGATTCCTGAACCTCTTTAGCTACCCTAGATCTTGATAGTTCTTAAACAATTTTTCTTTTTCCCTATTAAAATTCTCTATCCTATGTTTTGCTTCCTCAGACTGATAGATAAATGGAATATACCAAGATATGTTAATTATTTCTTATATTACTCTGTATAAGAAAAATACCATGCTGACATTTTATGGTAAAGTACACTTGTGCAGCCACAGTGACAACATTGTTGACATCTCCAAAGAACCTGTCCATACAACATGCTCAGTAAATATTTACTGGATTAAAATAAAAAGAAAGAAAAGGAAGAAAGAGACAAGTAGAAGGCATTTCAAATACTCTTATCAAAAATACTTTCGGGTGATAGAGAAGGAAGAGGGATATATTTTTGAGTGTATGAGCTTTTCAGCATTCCTTAAATATATAAGGTACCCAGATAGAGACAACACAGTATTTAACCTTCCTGAGTTTTGGTTTCCTCATCTATAAGATAGAGAAGCACTGCAATTTTGTGACACTTTTATTTTTGTACCAGTTTCACGCTTTCCTACTATTAGCACCTCCACACTTACGGCTCTGTTCATTGGTTCTTTACTACCACAGTGGTGTTCTTCATTTATGGGACTGATGACAAAAAAGCTCTTTGTCTCAGAAGGTATGCAGACAAAGGCAAGTAATAACCAGCAGGGAGGAAGCGAAGTAAATGGCATCAACTTGCGATAGCACAGAGTGCAGAGCTAGAATGAAGATGAAAACTATGGAGTGGCAGCACAGTTCAGTTTAGCACCAACCAATAGAAATATAATGCAAGCCACAGATGTGAGCCCATGTGTAATTTTAAATTTTCTAGCAGTCACATTACAAAAGGTAAAAATAAACAGGTAAAATTAATTTTAATATTTTATTTAACCTAGCATATTAAAATATTACTTCAACATGCAAACAATATTTTAAAATTACTGATATTATTTTAGCTAAATCTTTTAATGCCAGTGTATATTTTACATTTACAGGACATCTCAATTCACACTGGCTACACTTCAAGTACACAATAGCCATATGCGTCTAGTAGCTACTATATTTACTCAGTGCAGGTTTAGTTGATTTAAGGTCATGATCTGAGAACAAAGAAAGCTGAAAGTGGATAGCTTTGGAAGAACTGGAAAGGGAACTGGAATCAGAAATATATGTCTTCATTACTCAAATCATATATATTAGATACTCAATATCTGTTGAATCAGTACCATATCTGGACTACTGTTACCATTTCCTAATTGGTCTCAACCAGACCGTCTTAAAAACGACATTTAACATATTATGACCCCACTAAAGAAACTACAATGGACTAAGCATCCTACTACAATAAATCCAAACTCCCCGCACAGTTCACAAGACTTAGCCATAACCTACCTAATCTAATCTCTATTCCTATAATTATACAACATGCAGACTTGCCAATTATAGTCAAATTGGACTCACTCACTGTTCCTTCAGTGTCTACCATATTTCTTCTTCTAGCTTGAGTTTAAAATAGTTTCACCTACCTTATAATAATCTCTCTACTTCTTTACAACAGTGTATACATATACAGTAACTACAGCTCAAAGCCCAATACAAGTTACATATTCTCCATTAAATCTTTTCTTACTACTCCTCACCCACTTTTCACACTCATTTGCAGCTAAACTTATCAAAAGTTATCTGCATTTAAGGTAGCCACTTTCTGTATAAAAGGAAACAGTGTGGAGATGTTTTTGTCTTGTCCAAAAAAACTTTTGCTTTGTCATCAATTTAACAGGAAAAAAAAAAAGTCTTCCAAAAGCTGCAGTACCAATTACTTCACCAAGCCTTATCTCACAAAAAATCAGTTAGCAACTTGTCTGAAAGGACAAGACAAATTGATCAGTTGACAAACTTTTTTAAAATAAAAATTTAGCTACCAAAAAAACTGTAATAATAAAAATTAAGATTTCCTATTTGGTAATAGCACAAATATACACATTCTTATTTGCCAAATTATAAAACACCCCAATGGGATATACAACTGTCTGCTCTCTAAAATGAGTTCAACTCTATGTGGCCAGTTTACTAACTGCATTACTGGTCTGTTTTGAAATAAGAAACTTATGCAGGAATGCAATTCAATACTCTGCTTCCTTCATCAAGAAAATTTTCCTATGAAAAAAATTTCAGACGAACTAAATAATTAAATAATTATTTAGTAAATAATTAAATTTACTAATGTAAATATTTTATATCCTAGCAAAAGCTTCTATTTTATTGCAGACTGATAACTAACATTTCATAGATTGGCAGAGGTCCATGAATCATACTTTGGGGGGCACTAATCTAAATCATCTCCCTTGTCTTTTATTCAAGCCTACCCAATATTTTTTAACACCTTCTATAATGTCAGAGATTCTGTGCCATCTCCCATTCTACAATGTTCTGGAATGGATATGTATCTTGTTCTCTAGATGTCACTCAGTCTCCTTATTTATATTACAGAACTTTAATGCTGGTCAGAAAGCAGACTATAACATCCTAGAATAGTAACACACTCTTAAAAACTTCTACTTAACAGATTCAAAACTATAATTTTAAAATAGAATATATAACAGTACTTCAGAAATGTGAGACTGGGTAATATAACAGCTTTGAAAACTTTATTTCACAAGAGATATAAAACATCCACTTTTCAACACTAACCTAAATATTCCATCAGTTGCTCAGCAGTTATGATTTCCATCATTGGTGGAAGTTTCACCTGAAAAACAAAGTATTATTTCTATAAAAATCAAATATTTTAGGTGATTGAAGTATTTCTTGCAGTCAGAAACACAAGAATTTATATGTATATATGTATCTACTATATGTACATGCTAAAATTCATTTATTAGAATCTTTACAACTAATGTTTATAAAATATAGAAAATCAATCCTATCACCATAAAATATACAGGGTGATATAAGGTCTTAAGAGATATTGAGAAATCTGTTTTTAAAGCCAAGTGCTATGCCTTTCACCACCTGTCATAACTGTCATCAGGCTCCAGCAACGGCGTCCTGAATGGTAGAAAATGAAGTTAAAGAGCAGGAAGAGGCCCCATACATGTGACAGGTAATTCAAAGAGCAATTTTATAGGCTTGAACACAGTTCAGTGTTCCATTCTTTAGTCTACCTTTGCCAATTTTATTGTTGAATGCCTAAAATAAGTACATTTAAATATTATTCATACACTGAAAAATGTACACTACAAGAATCTAATGCACAGTTTAAAGACAGGCAAAATTATATTGTTTAAAGCTGCACACTTAGTGATAAAACTATGAAGACAAGAAATTGACACTGTAAAGATCAGGATTATGGTTACCCCTAGGGGTAAGAAAGAGAAGGAGTTATACTTGGAGAGGGGCATATAATGGGTTTCTTGGGGTACAGGCAATGCTTTATTTCTTGACCTGCTATGTTAGTTCCACTGATGTTTGCTTTATAATCATTTTTTAAACTGGACATCTCTATTTTATGTACTTTTCTCTTTTTTTGAGTCAGAGTCTCACTTTGTTGCCCAGGCTAGAGTACAGTGGCACTCTGTTCATGGCTACAGCAGCCTCAACCTGCTGGGCTCAGGTGATCCTTCCACCACAGACTTCCAAGTAGCTGGAACTACAGGTGTGTACCACCACACCCAGCTAATTTTTTGAGTTACTGTAGAGACGAGGTCCTGCCATGTTGCCCAGGCTGGTTTCGAACTTGCAGACTCAGGCGATTCTCTAGTCTCCATCTCTCAAAGTGCTGGGATTACAGGTGTGAACCACTGTGCCCGGCCTATGTACTTTTCTATGTGATACATTTCACAATAAAAAAGTTAAATGTAAATATACAAATTATAGTCTTATTTAAGCTGTAAATGCCAGAAAATCTATTGAAATTAATTCAGCTATAATAACACATTTGTCTAAATTAATTTTTCAAATACGTTGTCAGATGAGTTACATGGATATTATAGTCAATGATTATAAATATTCTTTTTTTTCCTTTTAAAGATGTGGGGTACAATTCAGGGTTAGGTGTACAAATGGTCCTTATGCAGGTTCCCTTGTTGATGAGATGTGCCTCTTCTCTCCCCTCTGGCAGTTTTATAATAATTTGTTAAACTGGACATCTCTGTTTCATGTACTTTTATTTATTTATTTTTCTGAGGTGGAGTCTCACTCCGTTGCCCAGGCTGGAGTGCAGTGGCATGCTCATGGCCACTGAAGCCTCCACCTGCTGGGCTCAGGTGATCCTTCTGCCTCAGCCTTCCAAGCAGCTGGAACTACATGCACATGTCACCATGCCGACTAATTTTTTAATTTATTGTTGAGACAAGGCCTCACCATGTTGCTCAGGCTGGTCTCAAACCCCTGAGCTCAGGCAATCCTCTTGCCTTGGCCTCTCAAAGTGCTGGAATTATAGGTATGAGCCACTGCGTGCGGCCCAATCCCTTTTTATAGTATTATGATAATCATTCAAGGTCCGCTTATGAGTGAGAGCATGTGGTAATCAATTCTTTGTTTCTGTTATAGATCACTGAGTATTATAGACACTAAGTCCGTCCAAGTTGCTGTGAAGTTCATAATTTTGTCTTTCTTTATGGCTGCATAATATTCCATCATTATATGTACCACATTAAAGAAAAATCTAGTCCTCTTTCAATGGGCAGCATGGTTGGTTCCATGTTTTTGCTACTGTGAATAATGCTGCAATAAACATGCATGTGCAGGTATCTTTTTTATAGAGTGATTTGAGTTCCTCCAGGTGTATTCCCAGAAGGAGGATTGTGGGGTCGTATGGAAGGTTGATTTTTAGATCTTTTATGAATCGCCAAACTGTTTTCCACAGTGGTTGTACCAGTTTACACTCCCTCCAACAGTGTAGAAGTGTTCCCTTTTCCCAGCATCCTCTCCTGCATTTGTTGCTTTTTTGAATTACTGGTGATGGCCATAATGACTGGAGTTAAGTGGTATCTCAGTGTGGTTTTAATTTGCATTTCTTTGATGATTAGTGAGGCTAAATGTTTTCATGTATCTGTTGGCTGCTGGTATGTCTTCTTTTGAGAAGTGTCTATTCATATATTTTGCCCACTTTTTAATAGGGCTGTTTGTTTTTTTCTTTCTGGCACGTTTGAGTTTATTGTAAATATTCTAACTAAAATTATAAGCACACTCTATGGTATATTCATAGAATAGGAGAAAAAGAAATACTATAGAATGGAAATTCAAACAAAGTAATTACTATATCAATGATAGGAGAATAGCAACATAATTAAAAATTCTTCAGGACTTATTTTCTGTTCATCCAAGGAAATAATTTAAATCAGCAATTTTCCAACAATCCTCCCAAATTTTGAAGAAAGTACTCTAGGTGCTTATGTCATCAAATGTGATAATGGCATGTCGCAATTTTTTTTTTTTTATCCATAAGCAAAGTAAGATTTTAAAAGGATCCCTGTAAGACAGAATAGTTGAAGGCCCTCTGTAAGCATACATGACAGTTATTTATGATTTAGTTATGCAACAGAAGTATCACTCAATAAAAACTATGAGATGTCATGGAGGGTTTGATCATCACTTCATTCTAAATTTTATTTCCCTCTGTAACATACTTTTATTTTTTTAAATAGAGATGGGTCTCGCTATGCTGCCCAGGCTGGTCTTGAAATTCTGGCCTCAAGCAATCTTCCTGTCTTAGCCTCCCAAAGTGTTAGGATTACAGGCATGTGCCACTGCACCCAGCCTCTGTGACACACACACACATACACACACACACACACACACATATATTTTAATCTTTAACAGACTTTATTTTTGAAGCAGTTTTAGGTTTACAGAAAACCTGAGCAGAAAGTACAGAGAATTTCCACATGTGGCATATTTTAAAATTGAAACTCATTAGCAAACAGTCCATTGCCTGTTTTACTTTTTTGTTTGTTTTGTTTTTGTTTTTGTAGAGGAAGTCTCACTATGTTGCCCAGGCTGATCTTGAATGCCTGGCCTCAAGCAATCCTTCTACCTGGGCTTCCCAAAGCACTGGGATTACAAGTGTGAGCCACTGTGCCTGATCTGTTTTTCTAAATGAAGTTTTTTTTGTAACACAGTCATTCTCACTTGTTTATATATTATCTCTGGCTGCTTTTGTACTACAATGGCAGAGCTGAATCTGCAACAGAGATCGTATGGCATGCAAAGCCTAAAATATTTACTACTGGGTTCTGTAGATAAAAAGTTTGTTGACTTTTGTGTTAGATGATTTTAACTGTTTTTATGTGCTATTCTATCAAGGTGTTTTCAATAACCACTTCTGAAGTTCTACCATTTAACAGTGAAGTAGTGTATATTTTAAAAACTAAACTTTCAGCTTAAGATCAATTTGACACCTAAGAATGTTTCTCAAATAAATTATGACCTATACATTCTCTTATTCCAGACAGATTCACTGCAAAAATGAATTCAGCAGAAAATCTCATAAACAAATAGCTCGTTTTCTTCTTTGGTTAATATAGTCATCCTACTATGAAGTTGTCCAAATAAGAAGCCAAGAAACTAAAAGTATATGTATTTGGGGTATATATCCTATAATACTAGATATGTACAAACAGATGATTTTAGAGTTTAGTCTTAAAGTTTCCAAATAGCAGCTGCCTTCCATGTCCTATTCTAAACATCTGAAATGGGAAAGGACAACCTTTACACAGAGTTTGGAGGTGGGATAACAAATGCACTAACATTTTAACTCACTTATTCACAAGCATACTTAATGGTATATTCATTTCCTGAAACTTAGCCAGTAAAATACTTTGAATGTTTATTAAAACTATGGACAAAAGGAGGATAATGGTGAAGAAATGCCTCCTACCTCACACTAATACTTTGGTGCCATCAACAGATCTCAATTATTTTTTTTAACCACAAATGAAGATCTTCCTGAAAGCTTGCTTCTCTTTTTTGCTTTCCTCCTCTACCACCATCACTTCAAAAGCAAGTGCCAAGGATTTTGTTAATGACCTGAGGCTTGCACTCCTTTGTGTTTTTAGATTTTATTAAGGAAAAGACAGGTTATGGGATAGCTGGCTAAGCATATAGAATTAACAATTGTGGGAGTCTGTCTGAATCTCTAAACTTTAAATTTTACAATTAAAAAAAAAAGAAATCAAATATGACCTATTTTAATAATTATCTAAAACATATTGTTTATAAATAAAAGGGTACTTTATAAAAGGGTACTTGAAAGGTACTCTCAAGTAGTTTAAATGCTGTTGCTATAATTTGGGCAAAACCTCAGCACATGTTAACACATATGTCAAATTAATAGAACTAGCCTGGGCAACATAGCAAGACACCATCTCTTAAAAAAAAAAAAAAAAAGCCAGGCGTGATGGAGCATGTAGCATGTAGTCCTAGCTACTGAGGTGGCTGAGGTGGGAGGATTGCTTGGGCCCAGGAGCTTGAGGCTGCAGTGAGTTATGATTGTGCCACTGCACTCCAGCCTGGGTGACAGAGTGAGACCCTGTCTCAAAAAAAAGAAAAAAAAAATAGAGACCAAATAAAATTTTTGTTATCTAGGAAAATAACATTGTATCTTATAAATAGGATTGTATTTTATTTATTATACTTCCTGAGGAAATTATTAATATAAATACAACAAGAATATTTAAATTAATAGAAGAAAATAGGTACTCCAATTCCAAATATTTCATTAGAAGGTAAAACCTCATAATTTAGCCTATTATTCTGCAATTATTATTATTATTTTTTAATTTTTTTTTTTTGAGTCAGAGTCTCACTCTGTCGCCCAGATTGGAGTGCAGCGGCCGCTCCCAGCCACCGCAGCCTCGACCTGCTGGGCTCCGGCAATCCTTCCGCCTCAGCCTTCCAAGGCACGCGCTACCACACCCAACTAATTTTTTTTTTTTTTTAATTTATTGTAGAGATGAGGTCTCACCAAGTTGCCCAGGCAGGTCTCGAACCCGCGGGCTCGGGCAATCCACTCACCTCAGCCTCCCAAAGCACGGGATTACAGGCTGAGCCACTGAGCCTGGCTTATTTTTTAATTTTTAATTTTAAAATTGTGGGGTACAGTTAAGTGTTAGGTTTACAAATATGCATCGTTCAGGCACCCTTGTTGATAAGGGGTGTCTCCCCATGCAATTATTAATCATTTAAAGAGTGAAGTATATTTGAGAATAGACCCAAGTGACACCAGTAATGAAAATAACAAAAGCTTCTGTTTAAACCACTAGCAAAATCTTTTTTTAACGTTTGACTGATTTTAAGTTTATAAAATCTTTAACAGGCTTTGGGAGACATGGAGGTGAGAGAACTGCCTGAGCCCAGGGATTCGAGATCAGCCTGGGTAACTTGGTGAGACCTCGTCTCCACAATAAATAAAAAGATTAGCTGGGCACAGTGGCACATGCCTGTGGTTCCAGTTACTTGGAAGGCTGAGATGGAAGGATCACCTGAGCCCAGCAAGTTGAGGCTGTGGTGGCTGTAAGCAAGCTACTGCATTCCAGCCTAGACAACAGAGTGAGACTGACTCAAAAACAAAAAACAAACAAACAAAAAACTTAAACAGGGATGTAAAGCATCCTAAAAATTATATGCCAAAATTTTGACACCTGTGATTTTGATATTCCAAAGAAAAGATAAATGCAGGGGATTCAGCAATAACTAAGAAACAAGAAGCAGCTTATATAAGTGATGGTAAGTACAAAAATTACTAGCCAAAACATATTATTAAATTTTTCATTAGAATACCAATTAACAAGTACTCAAGAAATACACACTTTGAGCTCCACACCTCTTGAAAGTTGAGGAGATACTTGAGAAAATACAAAATTGAGTATTTGCCAGTGTCTGCTCTTTATTTTTAAAATTTATTTATTAGTTTAGAGACAGAGTTTTGCTCTGTTGCCCAGGCTAGAGTGCAGTGGTGTGATTATAGCTCAACGCAACATCAACCTCCTATGCTCAAGGGATTCTCCTATCTCAGCATCCTCAGTAGCTAGGACTACAGGTTCACGCCACATACCTGCTAATTTTTTTTTATTTTTTATAGAGACAGAGTCTTGCTATATTGCCCAGGCTGGTCTTGAACTCCTGGCCTCAAGCCATCTTCCTGCCTCTGGGATTACAGACATGAGTCATTCTGCCCAGCCTGCTCTTTAGACAAGGGAAGTCAGGAAAAAAATGTAATTACATAGAACATGTAGTAATTGTCATACAATTTGCATGTTACCTTTAGCCCCAACAATTCTATGAAGCAGGCATTATTACCTTCATTCAAAGAATAAACTAAGGCTTTAAAAAGTTAATTTACCCAATGTAAACAACAGAGTTGTGATATAGATTGAGATCTGACAATAAAGCCAAATATCCTTTCCATTATACCAATATTTACAAACTTTTTTAAAAACACTTGCATCCAATGAAATCTTATATAAAACATCATCTGAAGCATATTTTAAATCAAGACTTGATGGAGCTTTGTGACCAATGAAAAGTGGAGGATAATGGGGAAAGAATAATCAAAGTTGACTCAGGAGACTCTAAAAATTTGGATTTATACAATCAATAAAAATAAGAAATTTGGCAAGTGAATTTTGTAGAAGAAAATGATGTCTGCTTTGGAACTGTAATGTTAAGTTTGACATTCAAATGGAAATTGAATTAGAACTCAGGAGACAATATTTTTGTACTGTACTTTTGCATTACTTAAGGTAAAATGGAAAACTAAATAATAGTTCAAATTTCACTAATTTTGAATATGCAGCGTGTGTGTGTATACTGTATATACATAAAACATTCATATATTCAGCATGAATATATAGCATTCATGATTTTTTGAGTTGGAATTGTAAAGAAATTCTTTGAAAGGTGTATTATGAATAGAAATCAAAGAAAAGAAATGCAGCCTCCCTTACTTTTTTCAAAATAAGTGCTCAAAAAAATTTTTTTTTTTTTTGAGTTGGAGTCTCACTCTGTCACCCAGGTTGGAGTACAGTGACACACTCATGGCCACAGCAACCTTGAACTGCTGGGCTCAGGCGATCCTTCTGCCTCAGTCTTCCAAGTAGCTGGAACCACAGGCACATGTCACCACAACCGTCTAATTTTGTTATTTATTGTAGACACAAGGTCTCACCAAGTTGCCCAGGCTGGTCTTGAACCTCTGGACTCAGGCAATCCTCTCACTTCTGCCTCCCAAAGTACTGAGGTTACAGGTGTGAACCACCGTGCCTAGTAGTACTCAAAAATTTAAGAATCCTTCCAATATGCCTCTAACTCTGGTTCCGGTAAATAAAAATTTTATGTTTTACAAGATATTATTCATCATGCCTTATATTTAAATTTCTAATATGTACTATTCACTTACTACTAAGAATAATAATTGTACTTAAAAATGCTAAAATACAGGCTTTTTACTTTTTTCTACTTACTACTTCAAATTAGGAAGATTTTATGAGACAACCTCTAATTTAGAAAGGCTAATTTGAAACATTTTCCCTATCAGTTTTTAATCATAATTTAGATCAGAGAAACACCAAGACCTATTTAAAACCATCAGGAACTGCAGATATATTCACATATATTAAATTTTCAAGAAGGTTTTATTTTACATGTACTTCAAAGTGTTTTGGAGCAATGGAGAATGTTGTTACGGTGAGATTTACTAATAAAAGATTTACTGGTAAAATAAAGCATCTTCAGTTCAAAATTTACTACTTATATTTAAGAATCTTAGCAAGCTTACATGCTGAAAAATCTCCCCAAAGAAAAACTGACAGTGAAACTTTCACGTTAATTGCTTGAAAGATAGAAATAGAGTAAGACAAGAGGCAGTTAAAAGGCTACTGAGGTAGTCTAGGTGAGAGATGAAGAAGGCCTGAGTTAGAGTATTGGCAGCAGAGAAAGAAGTTAGCAATCATTGAAGAATATCCAATAATGTATTTGATGGGAAAGGTAAGCTTATTCACCGTAGAATCCAACAATGGTTCTAAAATTAGAAGTACTTCCCAAGACATGGGATAAAGCATAAGGGAAAAATGGAAGATACCTGTATAAAAGTAACTAGTACCAGATCCCCAGGATTTGATCGAAGGAATCACAAAGTCTATTTATGCTTCTCTATCACAGGCTCTCCCACCCTATTTTGCCCCAGATCTGTTGTCCAACAGGTTCACTGGTATCTTGAACTTTACCTTCCCAATCAAATATCCTGCGTGAGAACTCAGGCTCTGGAGTGGGTGATAATCTTACCTTAGGCAAGTTATTTAAACTTTAGTCTCAATGTTCTGAATATGTAAAATAGGAACAATATCTACATAAGGATTTTATGATGTAGTTGAGAAAATTAAAAGAGAAAATACATAGAGTTCCTATAAAATACTCAGCACAGTATCTGGACACAAAAATTAATTAATTAATTTTTGTGTCCAGATACTGTGTTTACTATTATTACTCAAAGCTCTATGATTGTGGCATCACTTGGGCCCAAATATTCTTTAACTGGGACTCAACAGATAAGGCTGAATGGGGAGTGGGAAGGTCTTTCACTAAAAGACTACTCTGTTAAGGGGAGAGGAGAAAAGAACACATCTATCACTGACAGGAGGGCAACCACCCACTTGTAGCATTCATACTATCATCAGCCCTTACTACTTTATCTTACAAATCCAAAAATACAACCCCAATCCTAATTCTTGGGAGAGACTGGGAATGAAATGTTCAGAAATGTTACTAAAATTTTTTGTGTAAACAAAACCCCACAATTGTGTGAAGTTTTAAATCTCTTCTTACAGGATCTATATTTAAAAACAGGGTGGGCAGTGGCTAAGATGGAACCTTTGCTCACCATCTGCTTTTCCTTTTTTATAAGTAATAAACACACTTGGGAAACCTCAAAAGAGCTTTGTGCTTACTTTAGGAAAAGAGAAAATGAGAAACTTTGTGTGATTACAATGTTCCTGTAAGTCGGGGGAAAGCAAAATCTAGTTGGAAACAAGAAGTGTCTGTGAAAAGCATATGAGAAAAGAAACTTCATCAAGGAGGGAGAACCAGAGCAAAAGACTACTCTGTTAAGGGGAGAGGAGAAAAGTGCTGGCAAGAAGCTCACCTTCATGGTGCCTCACTTTGCAGGTGATAATGAGACTCAGAATGTGTCCATTTGAACTCTGAATATTCTGTTAATGACCTTTTGCTAATTTTGCCATTGTATCACTCATCTTTTTGTAATTTACAAATGCTATGCATAAATTAAGAAATTAGCCCTGTAACAACTTGAACGGATTTAGAGTCGCTCATACTCAGTCATCTATCACAGAAACAAAGAACAGAGTACCATATGTTCTCACTCAT
>CAUYQG010066977.1:0-33124 GCA_963574415.1 Tarsius wallacei | reverse complement strand
ATGCACTAAATGATTTACAAACATCATCTCCTTAAATCCTCACAAGAGTCCTATGAGGTAGGTTACTATCTTCAGTTACAAGAAATGTGAGGCTTTGAGAAATTAAAATAAACTCACCCAAAATAAGAAAGAAGTGGAGTTGAGATTCAAATAAGACGTTTGACTCCAATGCCCACAATCTTAACAAGAATATTGTTCCATCTCAAATAATTAACACCATGTGCATTTGTCTTGTCATTATACATTCCTTCAGTTAGTCTATTTTTAACCTCAAATAGTGGTAGGAACGTAAACCTCTGAACATAAAAGACAGTGATAAGGGAATGCGTGTTAGAATTGTGTTAGTTATATTTTTTGTAATTAAATATTTTGAGGAGAAAGTAGAAACAATGCTCATAAATAGTTTTCTCATTACATTAGAAGGAGCAGCTATGAGATGTTCACTGTGCTCACAGGCTTGGTTCCACATAGACATTGAGTGCCTAGTTCTCTTCTAGTTCTCTTCAGGAGCATTTTAAGGGGAACACAGACAGAAGATCTCTCCTGTGTTCCGTTGCCCTTTTTCTAGCTTCACCAAGAAAGAGGCACCTCCACTTCAGCACATGTCAATGACCCATCAGCAATTGAGAGATCACCGCCCTGTATGCTCACATATATACACAGTGTGTAACCAGGAACTTATGGGTTCTCAGATTCCACCCTCAAAAACCCTGGAAGAGCAAATTTCATTGGCCAGCATTATTTATTTATTTATTGTTGTAGTTTTAGTTTTACTGCAAACAGTGAGTACAATCATGTGCTTTCTTCCGGGGTCTGTTGGGTCACTACAGAGACTGGGTTAGCAAATCTAGAGTAATGCAGCTAATTGATATTGCAATTCTGGTTATCTTTTACTTCACAGAATTTTTAAAAATAACATTAGAACTGTTTAGCGTTAACTGAAAATAAAAGTTATATATAGTATCTTTAGTGACATAGTATATTTTCTGTAACACATTATAAGGTTTTGTCCATCTTAGTCAATGTTCTTTAAAATTTCCATCTTTAATAGGTGATTTATGTGTCATTCTAAGGATACATCAGTGTTTCTTTAACTGTTCTCTTTAAGTTGGACTACAGTGCTGTTTCAAATTTTTCTACTATAAATATTTTTTTCAATAAATATCTTTGAATATAAATTTTACTTGTGTTATTCCTTAGAAGAGATTTCCAGAAATGAAATTACTGGGTTTAAGGGTAGCTTTTTTAAAAATTATATATTTCTAAAATGTTTTCTATAAAATTCATTCCAACCCAAATTCTCACCAGCAGAGTATGAGAATGACCATTACAAAACCCTTTTGCTAGCACTGAAAGTATAATTTGTTCAAATTCTAGAAAATTACCCTGGGGAAAATTTTATGGTAGTTTTATTTCCTTTTTTGTTATTAATAATGTGCTTGAAGTTGTGGCCCATTTGTAAAGTTTTCTTAATTTTTGTTTAGTACATTGTTCTTGTTCTTTACTCAATTTTACAAGAAATGGTATAAAAGCTTTATTTTATTAAAGATATCTTTATGTATTAGATATATCAACTCTTACCATATTAGCTGCAATATTTTTTATCCGCTTGAATTTAATTTTAGCAGTATTTATGCCTTTTCTTGGTCAGAAAAATGTTTTAATTTTATGTAGTTAAATATATCGATTTTCTAAATTTTTTAGGCATATACATTCCTTCCTCTTTCCCAGATCAGTACTTGGATTTTCAAGACTTCCAAGTAGTAATAGAAGCTGCTGAAATTTAGCAAACCATTTTGGATCAGCTTTCAAATTATTGATTATCTGAAAGTCAAACTCATATTTTTCCATGATTGTATTTTGAATTTATTTATTTTGCAGACATTAAGAACAGATTTACTCCATCTCTTGGGCCCATTACTGATATTCCTCTTGCTTGGGAGCAGACGAGAGAATATCATGGAATCTGGGGGCCAGCCCCATCACCCAATGAGGCCCCCTAATGCTAAGAAGAGCCCCTCCTACACTGTCCCCTCCCTTTCACCTTTAAGGACATTGGATGTGAAGTGATGTTGAGGCTCTGGCTTCCGTCCCCACCAGGACGATTACGATTAAGCCCTTTTTAATAGCACACATCACAATATCACAGACTGCTGAGATCCAAACTCTTGTGACTGGGCCGTATCATGGGTGGTGTTATCAGGAAGAAAAGGTCTAACTAGATGGCAAAGCCTGGAGAGAAGCTCCTGCTTATCAGCTGTTAAATTCTGCACAGGGTGTGTCAGCACCACAAGACTGGAGCTGACCTTCTCTGTGGGACGGGGGATCTCTGGGTGGCGTACCATTCCCTAGATGGGGAGCCTGTCACTGCAGCACAAGGCCAGCCAGACTTCAAATTCTTTGGAGTGGGCTTTCAAAGACAATTCGTGGATAAGGCTCTTTTGTAGATTATTATTATGTGTGTGTGCATGAAAATGTGATTTCACGCACATACACACATTTGGACAAACAAGAAACTTCCTACGCACAGGTAACTCAGAGTCCAGGAATCAGTCATTTTTGTGTCTTTCCATCAATGGCTACAAGGTGGTGGGGATTTCTTTGCATTCACCTACAGAATCTTGGACAAAATAACTTCTGACTTCAGGAGAAGGCAGGGTGGTGCAGACACATGTTCAAATCCCTACGCTATCCCTTTCCAGTGTGTTGTCCAGGGCAAGCATTTAGTCTCTCAGGCCGAAAACACCCACATCTAAATCTTGTGAAGATGAATTTAGATAACTAAGGTGCCTTTCATTTATTACATGTGAGTTTATTTATACTTCGTAAATATTAGTTTCCCTAACATTCTCATCCTTTTTAAAGGTCTTGTGCTTTGGGTATTTTGATCTTATCTAATGAGTGGCCTGGCTAGTGGAGGGGTGAGGGTAAATTTGGAGACCTTGTCCAGTCAGATCCCTGTAAAGGACAGAAGACCATGTGGTGTAATCTGTTGACTTCACATTCTGGTCAAGGACACAGTTGTTGCTGGAAGTAGGTTTTAGCTTTGTGTAATCCAGGTCTACAACCTTTCCTCCAATGAATCCCTTTATAATCTCTTAAACTGATGGATAAAAGTCTTCCCTCAAGAGCCACAAAAGGTGTTGGG
Source organism: Tarsius wallacei (assembly GCA_963574415.1). NCBI lineage: Eukaryota > Metazoa > Chordata > Mammalia > Primates > Tarsiidae > Tarsius > Tarsius wallacei. The sequence goes on along the minus strand of CAUYQG010066977.1, from coordinate 29,976 downwards.
CTCCTCTTGAGATTAATAGAAAAAAATGTATTGCCACATTTCTGGTGAACACTTCTTCCTTAAGAGGGTCCCTAGATTTACATAGAAGAAATTCATAAGCCTTTAAAGTCCTAACTGGGCATTTCTTGTTTTCTCATGTCCATAGGCTCAATGCATCACAGAGTGCCAGGCTCCTAATTTCAGCTCAATGAAGTGTGACTAAGGAATGAAGGAAGGGAAGAATCTAGGTAGAGAGGAAGAGAGAAAAGGGCTAAAGGGGACTAGAAAAGAGAAGAAGGAAAAGGCAAAGAGAAAAAGAAGAGAAGGAAGGGAAGAGAAAATAAGGAAGCAAGGAAAGAAAAGGGGGAAGAGAGAAAGGATGGAAGAAAGGAAAAGAAGGAAGGAGGGAACCAAAGGATAGGGAAGGGGAAGAGAGAGAGGGGAAAGGAGGATAGGAGGGAGTCGTGATCTGTACTGGGGAATGCATAATCTCAAGAACAGGCTTATACTGAAATGACGTGGGAGTGCCAGGAAAATTGACTCAGTAAACCCCCTTGTATTTCCCACAAAAACAAAATTTGCCCCAGGACCTGCGACTCTCAGTTTCAGAAGAAGAGGGATGTCAGTAAAGGGAAAAGTATCACAGCTTGATATTAAGAGGAAAGAGATGCCTTTTATAAGCAATTTAAGCTCAGCAAGTTCAAACCCAGATTCTTTCCCCCAAGAAAACATATAATTTTTACTGCATTACCCACCTCCTTAAATGATCATTTTAGTACATCCATCATCCTTTTCTGATTACCTTCTCCAGTTTGTCCATATCCCTTTAATAACTTAACTGGGTCCCTTACAAATATTCTTTTTCCTTCATAGTTTGGCAGGGGAAACAGCACAGAAGCTAAAAAGGCTAGGAAGGGAGGGCAGAGAACATGCTCCAAGAAAGAGACAATAAGGCAAAAAAGTGTAGAGGGTCTTCTGTGGGAGCTTAGCTTTCTTGGCCTGGGCAGGTCAATCAAGCACAATCCCTGAAGTAGGTAGGTTCTGCAGGGTTGTAAGCGATGAGGCCTTTCAGTCAAAACTTCTCTCCAAACACAGTGCAACTGGACAGCCACAGAATTATCTAGGGCGTTACTGGGCCCATAGCAACACTCAGTAAATAGCTATGATGTGATTGCTTTTGAAGGCATGTCTCCCCATCCTCCTTTGCTGTTGAAATGTCATCTCTCTAAGAGGAAGCATGGGAGTGCAGCTAAGACCATGGCTTAGTACTCAACCTGAATTTTGCCTTTGCAATCTACTGGCATCACAATCTCTGGCAAGTTCTTAGTGTCTCAAAGATTCCTATCCTCATCCATAAAAGGGAGGTATTGAATTGCTGTCGTCATCTCACGGAATTGAGCTTGAGTGCTACACAAAGTCAGCTGGGCAATGCCTTAGCATGTAGCCTGGCACACCCAAGTTGCTCACTAATTGCCACTGCCATTACCATCCTCTCAGAGCCCTGCAAAAGCCTCCCTTCCAGAAAACTTCCCCACCCCCTGTACCCATAGTCACACTTTACTTGAAGGATGCCACAGTTTTACTTGGTGCTACTCTGCCGTTTAATTTTTTCTGATTGTGTGCCCCAGAGATGAGGTCACAAGCTCTCTCAGGTTGTTACTCATACTTCTTGTTGAGCTCTTGGTAGTGTCTCACCAATGAGCTTGGAGTTGATTTGAGCTGCTTGTGCCGCAGGACTGAAACTTTCCAGTGGCCCCACCCTCCTGTCCACCTTTGTGTTTCCAGTGCCACAGGTGTCCTCTCCCATGGAGACCACTTTAAACAAAATGTTTCCTACGAAGACTTTTGTGACAATCCCAGCTTTTTTTTCTAGTTACTGTCAAAGTTGACAGGATAGAGTGGGCCACCCTGCTCTCTCCATTGTATTGTTTTAACTATGGCATCATTTGAGGGTGGACCAATTTATGAAAATTATTCTTTTTTCTACCCGAAGTCTCTGAAACAGTAATGTAAACAAGGAGTTTTATTTATATACAAAAATAACAACATCAAAAGAACAAAGAACAGTATAGAAAAACTAGAAACACTGTGTTCAGAACAATTTGTATAATGGAAACGATGCAAATATTATTTTTGCTGTAGCAGAAAATTAACCCTACATCTACCTTTTGGTGGAAATAGATAATTAAATTTTCTTATGAGGTTGTTTCGACTAGCTTTTGCTTTTCCTATTTGTAGATTTGATGCTCCATCCTTCATCCTGGGTGTCTGCTTAATTCCTCTTTTTACACACTGCACATCCAGAAGTAGCAGGAACCAGGCTAAGCATTTAGTTTGACAATTTACCTTAGTATTTTGAAAAATACTCAGCTACAATTTTGTTCTATCATCTGGAAGAGAAAATATCAGTTTCCAATATCATGACTTGTTGAACCGGGTTTTTAGTGCATCCTTTGGAGTGAATAGAAGTACAGCTCCAGGGCAAGAAGACCTGAGGTCAAAGCCAAAGTGTTCACTCTCCAACTGTGGGTCTTTGTGAAGGATGTGTATCCCTCTGATACCTATCTTGGAGGGTTATATGGAAATTAAATAACATAATGCTGCACATATAAAACATTTAGTAAAGAGAAGCTTCTTCGCTATGGAATGTGCACCTTTACTTCAAAGACATTGAGTAAGTACACTGAATTTAAAGATGTGCGTCACCATATGAAAGGAAACTCTTCAACCTAAGATGAATAATAGCATAAAATTACTATTAGTTCTTATTTTTAAGTCCGAACAATGCAATTTTATCCAGAAACTTTCCAGTGGAGGCCTTGGTAAATAAGAAAAAGAAATTGGCATAATTTGTCTTATTTTTAAGTCTGACCAATGTAATTTTATGCAGTGGAGGCCTTGGTAAATAAGAAAAAGAAATTGGCATAATTTGTCTTAGGTTGAAGAGCATACTTTCATATGATGCCCATCTTTAAATTCAGTACGCTTACTCGATGCCTTTGTTGTAAGGGGACACATTCAAGAGTGGAAAAGGAGGCTCTCTTTGCTTTATTCATACCTTTGTGCTCACGAATCCTTGGGTTCTGCTAACCTGGAGTGTGCCTTGGTGGCTCCTTCCTGTGGGTCGTTGTTCTGCTGTTGTTCATCGCTCTTAGTCCTGGGGTGGCCTGGTTCCAGAGACAACAACCTATCTCATACCTGTCTGCCCCTCCAGTCTATGACTGAAGCACATCACTCTTCTGAAGGTCTCTGGTGATTCTCCTTTCTATTCCCATCTCAGACCTTGGCCTGGTCAACAATAGTAGATGGGGAAGGACAGGAAGAGGCAGGACGTAGTCCCTGGGGTTAGGTTGGTCTTGAAACTGAAGCCAAAGCACAGATGCTGGGAGAATTACTGCCTAGCAGGCAGAAGAGGATATCTAAGGGCATGGCCACAGTGGGAAAACAGTGAGAAGTATTAACAAGCCTGATGGAGGAAAGTGGTGTCCTATAGGTGGATCAGACACAAGGGTTGAAGGTCTGGGAGTAGATACTCAGAAATATAAGCAGCCACAGGAAATTTTATAATTAGGAAACATGGAAAGGGAAGTCAGAGGCAGAACCCCATTCTTAGGAAGAGGGTGGTAAAGACTCTGGTATTTCCTACCTAGGAAGAGTTAGAGTAGACAGAGATGGACTTGACTGAGAAAATAAGGAGGAAAATAAGGAGGAAATCTACTGCCAAGACTGGGAAAGGATATAGTGTCTTGGTCTCAAGACCAAAGCAAAAGCCAGTCATCTATACAAAAACTGTATATCGTAGGTTAGAGAAGTTTACCTAAACCCATTTTGCTGAAGTTAAGGATTGGTCTTAAAGACTGTGACATGCACAAGATGTTGCTAGATTGTTTTTGGAAAAAGTTAAGAGAGAACCTTAGTCTTTCTAATGAGGATGGGTTGAGCTTTCAGACTGAAGTCCCAGGTAACCAGAAAGGAAGATGTCAGACTAGGAGAAAACCAGGACCTGATAGTTAGGAAAAGAAACATCAGGCATTAGCCATGCTCTATTGGTGTGTAATTAGCCCAATTTAAAAAAAAGATCAATATCAATATATTGATTTCATAATAAATGATTCTGTGTGTTCTGTGTCTCTGAATGTAAGGATATTTATTAGTTTAACTTAAACTAAATTATTATCCTCTCATCTGGTATTATGCAGGAGAACTGAGCTAGAATCTGTTTCAGCTGAGAATTATGTTCTGCCTTCTCTGTACCCCAAAACATTATTTTCTCATGCTGTAGACCAATAGCAAAGTCAAAAGTCGATATATCTATGTGGAACCACTGTGAGGAACCACATTGTGTGGTGACCATTGAGAATTGCATTGTGAGGGGAATTTCCACAGCCGTGGGAATATACAGCCTGCTGTAAGGTATACCCCTTTTACCTAAAGGGACAGCAGGATTCCCTGGCCTCCATAAAACCTATCAACCCACAGCCCATATAGAAACCTCAAGGCTTTATGCGAGGTAGAAGCTTTCTGCTAAGGGCATTTCTGCCAGGTATTTTTTCATGGGTCAGTTTCTGTTGTTGTCACTGTTTCTCTTGGCCACATTATAGAGTTTAACCCATTTTGCTTGTTGAATCTTTCACAGAATAAGGAAAGACTCTGAAGTGAACCACCAACAGTGATGATTAACTCCATTCCTATGAAATTTTATCTCACACATTTTGTTGAACACAAAACTTCTTTGATGAATAGGTAGAAAAGACTTTTTCTGGGCAAGTAGCTAGTTGAACCACACTGTTACCTTGGTGAGTGCATCTGTGTGATTATCTTTGAGGAGTGTTGTGATGTTCTTACTCTCTGAGGTCAGGGGGGAAGAGGGAGTTAAGGTGGCCTTTTGGGGCTAACTGTTATTGCTGCCTCTGGTTCCTCAGAGATGAATCCCATTTCAAAACACACACAGACGATAGAGTTGAATACTTGTTGGTGTCCACTTTTGCACTCTTTCTGAAAAAGTGAATGCCATATAGAAAAAGAGAATGGAACAAAAAGCAGCCACCACAGAAGAAATCAGTGACTGATGTGAAATGAAGCAACTCCTTAATTTATGATGAATGAATTGACTATGGCATGAGCAATTAGTAAGATGTGATCAGTGATGTTTTTGAAAAGCTCCTGCAATACTATATGTGAAAGAAAAGCAACTTAACACTACTCAGCTAAACATGCCCACGTGAACTATAATTCAGCAATAAACGGCGTCACACAACATACTATTATGCTCAGTTTATAAGACACAGTCTCTACAAGAAGTAGCACAAATTACCATGATTTCTATTCCACTAGGCCCTTGGGTGGGGAAGTTATGAGGAGAGCTTAATATATAGCACTACTAAACAAAGCATTGAAAAAGACTGATTGAATTTTACTCAAGGCTCCTAGGTTTCAGATAATTCTTTCCTTTAAGAGAAAATGAATGGGTATGCTCTGTGCTTTTGCCTGAAGCTGGAAAAGAGGACATTATTTGGGGATTTTACCAACCCTTTGGTCCCTGGTCCTTATGCATCTGCTTTCTGCCGTCAGTCCCAAACCACAAGCTTTTAATTTTCCCTGAAGATTAAACCGATATTTACCAGTAAGCCTACATTTACCCTAAAAACTCTTTACTGGAAACTATTGGTTTCAAGTAAATGTTAGATCTTGTTTAAGAATAGTTGCCCCTCCTTGGTGGAGCAGACAGCAAGAAAAGAACACTGCATTTCTGATAGGAGAGCTTAGAAGAAAATTTTCTGTCAATTCTGTCAGATGGAGCAAACTTTTTCAGTTTGTGCACTTGTCACTAGTTTTCTAGGATTTCTCATTAGCTGTCCAATCTGGCAATTCCTAAATGCTGACAAAAGTTTGCTTCCTATGAAGGGTTTTAGTAGAGTAAGAAGTAAAGATGTAAACAATTCACTAAAAATAAATCTAGACTGATAAACAGGTTAATAAATATGAGATTTAATAGAAAGGACACAGCATCACAAAGTATGCTCGCTATTCCCCCCAAATAACCTACTATACACCCTGTTTTTGTCACTGGAGTCATAAGAATAGACAAATGTTATTCATCTATTTGAGGCCAATGCACTTCCAGTTGCATAAAGAAATACAGCAGATTTCTCCAGGATTCTTACAGATTTCTAGTAGGTTCCATCTCTTATTCAGTTTGAAATTTTATAAACATTGTAGTCTTCCACTGCAGAATCCAAGTAAACTCAATAGGAATCTGAACAAATATTCAAGATCTAAGGGAAAAGGCCACACATCAATGTGGATTGCTCTAAGTATGCTCACAGGAACACACATGAGGTCATTTTAAAGGTCTCCTTGCATATTTCAGATGGATGAAGCATCTTAGGCAAATCCCAAGTGCCCAAGTGAGCGCAGCTTACATGTGGTCTACCTAAATAATTCTCACAACTGAGGAAGACAAACTTTGGTCTTGTCTCAACTGCTGTGGTCTATTTTTGGGCCTGTGTGAATCAGGTACTATACCTGTCCACTAAGATAGCTGTAAAACAGTCCTTCAGAATAAGAAAGCTGGGAGAAGAATCTGATCTCTTTCCTAATATCTTTGTCTAGTCTTAAAAACTAGTTGGAATTTAAGATAATTTACAGGACACAGAGAATCTCGGGTTGAAGTGTTATTTATGGCAAGGTTGCTCTACTAATAGAATAGGTAGTTTCCAATCAATACTTCCTAAACAACCTAGCTCAGGGCAACGGAAGGAAAGCCCTGCAGATTCCTCCCACAGACCTCACTGTTTACTCTTCTGTGGAAGACACAGCTGAGCCTGAAACTGCAGCCTGGGCCAGAACACACAGACACTGGTGGCCACCATGACCTTCTCTCCCTCAGCCAGGGTTCATGCTTCTAGAAGATGTGGAAGCTTAACTTAAGAGAAAACTGTAAGATATTTCTCCTTGACCACGAAGACCTATTCTCTGGGGACATAAAGGGAAAAGAGGCCTGATAAAGCATGTAGTGAGGGTTTGGAGTCTAGAGATTTGAGTTCTAGTCCTGGCTCTGCAGAGATATGGTGTGTCTTCATCTTTGACATTAAAGATTGAATATGTGGTTTTTAGATTGTGTGAGTGTGTTTGTTTTGTTTCTTTAAGAGTTGAAGCCTTTTCAAAATAAGATTTTAGAAAGATCCACTGACACAAAATAAATAAAATTAATCAGCTTCAGATGAATTTGGAATAACCCAAAATCCCATCCAGTCCAATGATTCCAATGTTCCTTGGCAACTGCTAGAGAGGACTTCACATATTCCTACTCATTGGACCAATTTATCTTCAAAGATCCTTTATGCTCTAATACTGTTTCCAGCTTGATTACCCTTTGAATTTTCATGGTATGAATTGTCTATCAGGGTTTATTTCTTTTGAGCAGAATGAAGTCACTAACTTCCACAGGAATAAATGATCAGAAAACTGAACATGAAGTTGGAATAATTGTTCCAACCCTGAGACTTCCATTAAATAAGTGTGAGACCTGGGAAAAGTCATTCTCTGTTAGTCTGAATTTATTCATCCTGCAGTATGAACTTGGCAAGGTTCTAGTGAAAACTAGACAAGATAACACAGTTATACTTCATTGTTCAACCCTCACCCTCTATAACTGAGCACCAAATAGATTTGGAGAAATATCTGTAGCATAAAGATTCTTTACAAATTGTGAACACATAATTTTATTATTTTTATTTTAAGGAATTATTACTTTATATAAAAAGATTTTTTAATGGCTTAATGAGCAAAAAAAAAAAATGTAAAAGTACCTAAGAAGTTCAATTCTACCCAAATGCTAATTTTACTTTATACCAATTATTGAAACAAGTTGCTATTAAGTTACAAAGATGGCTAACCTCTGTTATAAATCCACACCAGTTTATCAAATGGCTCTGACACCAAGTATTAGTATTTTTGTGATCTATTCCACTAGCTATGGCTGTCACAAAAATTGGTTTTTATTTCAGAAACAATTTATAAAAGCCAGTTGTCCAATCAAGCACTTAATAAATTAACAAGCATTTAAAACAAAAGCAGCTTTTAGCAAACCTAAGGAAATATAGGGAAGAATAAAATACGACCCTTTACAGTCAAGAAGTTTAAATTATGGTTGAAAAATAGTGTTCATATAGCATGAACCTATGAGATACATATTGAAAGGTTAATACAAGCTGCTATAGTATGCGATTCTGAATATCTAAGAAGAGAAGCTTGGAGAAGCTAGAGTCATTAGAACTTTTTTAGGGAAAAGATAAGAATAGAATAAGTTCATGCAGGGCAGGTGACTAAGATGGTTGGTGCAAGATGAATATACAACCTGTATACAATAGGAAGACTATGTCAGGTGCTGAATTATTGAAATATTTTCATTGCCCCTACCCCAATTCAATTTCATTCCAGGAACTCCCTCCATACCACCCCATACACATACAAAACACACACACACACACACACATACACACACACACACACACACACACACACACCTCTACAATCTCACCACTAGAGAGATTATGTTCAGCATGGTAGGAGTCTCCAGCATTCTGTTTCCTCTATGCCAGCATTTATCCTCTTAGGCTGATGCCCATGATATACTGTTGATTAAATACTTTGAATATCACTGCTGTTAGGAGTGCTTGAAAGAGATGGTTATCAAGGCAGAGCACCAGGCAATCCCAAAGCTTTGAGTTAAGTTATCGGTTTGCTGGAGGCTATATAGAGAGTATTTGAGCTTCAGGAGTAATGTGTCATCTCTGCTTTCATTAACTCTTTCTTCAAGATGGCAGGCCTGGATGGCCATCTCTCCAGATAATGTAGGTTACCCTTGACTTCAGATGTGTCTACATGAAACTGAGAATTAGCTATCTAATGGTCTATCAGTCACAAGTGGCCTGTGATATGCCAAGCTCAGCAGTGAGCTGGCATAGCTCTTGCTTCTTGGTGTTTAAAGTCTAGCAGAGAAGATAGACTCCTCTCTGCCATATTAGATTCCCAGGGCAGCTGTAACAAATTATCACTCACTGGCTTAAAACAACAGAAATGTATTGCTTCATAGTTTTCTAGAAGTCAGAAATCAAGTTGTCTGCAGGGCTACATTCTCTCTTAAGGCTCCAGGAAAGAATCCTTCCTTCCCTCTTCCAGCTTTTGGTGTTTCTTTGCTTGGAGTCGCATAACTCTATTTCTGCATCTGCCTCACATGACCTTATTCTCTGTGTTTGTGGCTCAAATCTTCCTCTACCTTTCTCTTATAAAGACACCTGCCATTGGACTCAAGGCCATCCTAATTCCAGAATGACCTCATCCCAAGATTTTTTTAACTTAATTTCATCTGCAAAAACTCTTATTCCAGATAAGGTCATGTTCTCAGGTATGCTCTAGGGTTAGGATGTGAACATATCTTTTTTGGAGGGCACTGCTCAACCCATTGCACTTGCATTAAAACAAATAAGCACAAGTGTGAGAAGAACTAAGTACAGTATAGAATTGTCTGAGGAGGTGGCTGGCCTGGAGATGGGGATCAAGGAAGGGTTTTCTGAGATCCTATTGGTCAAGGCCTGAAGGATACTACGTAGAAGCAAGTGGTGTGACAAGCAATCTGGGGTTAAGGAGGATAATGGGCACAGGCTAGAAGACAGAGGTGTGAGGGGCAAAAACTTTAGAAGAATTTGTGATGGTTGCAACAGAACAGAATAAGTAGATTGAACTGACATTACTTCCTAGGAGTAATGTCAGTTCAATGAAACACTTTAATAAGGGAAATGAAATGGTTAGATTTGTGTTTTTAAAGAATTATTCCAGTTGCAGTGTGGGGAGAATGGCTTGGGCAGTAGACAAGAGAAGACTTGGGGAGATCCGATGCAGATAATTGCAGTATTCCGGGGAGGGATGGCAGTAGCCTAGGTTACTGTGGAATCAGTAGAAATAGAGACATATGGGCTTCTTTGATAGCTATGTGGGAAACAGAATCAGTAGGATTTGGTCCTATTTGAATGTGGGGGTTAAAGGAAAAGAAAAGATCAAAAATGACAACCAAGTTTCCAACTTAGGCAATAGGGAACAAAATAATAACTTTTACAGATATAGGAAGCAGTAGGGTGGCCGATTGTTTCTTCATTTGGGCCAAGAAAGTAATCATTTAGTTTTCTTATTTCACAATGAAGAAATCGAGGCACTCAGGGGCTGTATGATTTAACCAGTTAAACAGAAACAGTAGCAGGGCCTAGGCAAGAACCGGGGCTCCTAACCACCAGTGCTTGGTTCTCTTCCCTGTAGGTGGGACTGTCTCGCCTTCCTCCTTTTATCTAAATCCACTCTCTATTGTGTTTTTATCCTGAGGCCCAAAGATTTTTCTGTATACATAAGGCAGTGTTTATTCTGTATAAAAGACAGCCTCCATGTATTGTGTTCGGGAGTCTCACCCTTGCCTTAGAATTTCAAGTGCCCTTTGTTTGCCACCTATGCTTAGCAAGATTTCTACCCTAATGCAAGACTGGATGCGGGGATCTACCGGAACAACTTCTTGTTATCATTTCCAAGTATACCTAGAGCTTATCACAATCTTTGAACATCTGTTCTTCAGGGACACTCTTTTGTGTTACATACCATTTCTCTTAATTGCTTTGTTCAGTGGCACCTGTTTCCCATTCCAATTCCTCAATTCATTTTAAGAATTGATACTATGGTCATTAGTTTATGAAACTTCACTTGATATTTTACTGGTTCTCCTCAGAAAATAAAAACATTAAAAGGAAGAAAATTAGTATTTACTTTACTCACAAAAAGGACAATAACAAAACATGCTTGATCCTCAAAAGATGTGGGGCTCTGGGTTAAGCCTCATGTTTGGGTTGATTCTTATTCAATGAAAACCTTGTAGTTTTAATTGTGTCTCTTCTAATATTACCAATCATTATCTCATCCTCAAGTAACAAAATCTCTGAAAAGTATTGTCACTGTATTCCTTTTTTCAAAGTCGTGTGGTAATTCTTAGACTCCATGATTTTTAATAGCTAAGATTGAATTAAAAATAATTCAAGATTGGGGAGATCCTAAGATTGAATTAAAAATAATATTCTACTTGCAAGCCCTATAGGGAATAAGGAAAAGATAGAGCCAGGAGCTTAGAGAGGGCTTCAAGGCTAAATTTAAGGAAGTATTACTTTACTTTCAGAAAAACTTTTGATCACTTAGCTAATTATCATCACCATGCTTTAAAATAATCGATCTAAGATTTGGTGGCTGTTGGCATTATGCTTTATTTTAAGAGGGCTTCACTAACAGTCTGGGAGGTAGTAATTCTGTCCAGAACACCAAGACTTATAATTTTGTAAATTCCTGAAGCCACTGCTATATAAAAATACATGTTTTATATTTACATTCTTATCTGAATGGTCTTTATAGCATTTGTAATGCAGTTTCTTGGTTATCATTATATAAGGCCAGCAGGGGTAAAAATGAGTTAAGACAGATTTTAAACCAAATTGTTTGGATTGCCAGATCATTACCAAAAACACAGGAAGATTTGAAAATTACATAGGACCTTGCAAAGCTGTGGAGCCTTCGCTTACCCTGTACAGTCAGAGAGCATTACTAATACATAAACCAGACTTAAGACTGCTTCGGGCCGTAAATTTTCCTTGGTTCCAGTCAGCCAGAGCAGTGGGATGAAGGAAAGAGAATTACTGTTCAACTCGCATGTTTTGAAATAAACCCACTTATGCTAATATTATTTCCTCCTACACAAAATAAAACAAACAAGCAAAAGGTCTCGAGGAGAGAATAAAGTTGAGTCTTCTGTTTGGGTTTATTATAGAAAAAGCAGAATTCCAGTGAGCTACATATGGCAAAGGCATAGATATGTTCCTTGGAGTAGCTGTACAGAGTAATATTAAAGACTATAACTATAAATATATATATATCCTAACACCCTTTATATCTATGTGCTCATACCTTACCTATTCACTGAACCAAAGTTAAAAGCTACCATGGATGCTTCGTGTGTGCTCCAAGAAATGACCAATTGTCTCTTGACCCTGCAATTGCCTCTTGATGCTGCAATTTCTTTGGTTCTGTAAATTGTCGTGACATTTTGTCAAACTTCTTTTCTGAATTTCATTTGGATTTATTTATTTTCTGTCGTATTGATGTAATACCCATTGTGTGCAGGGCATCTTGTAACTGCAAGGAAAACAGAGATCATGAAGAGACCTTCCTGGCCATGAGAAACTTATCATCTTATAGAAAAGCTGTAGTGAGAATACAAGTGAACTATGGCATAAAGCTGAAAAACAACTGTTATGGGGGTCAAGAAAGAAGAGGGCTTTTGTGTTGAGGGCATTGAGAAAATCTTTATGGAGAAAGTAGGACTTGAAAAGGAACCTCAAAAGGTGGGAATAATTTCTATATGTTGATACTGTGAGGCAGAAATGGGAATTTCATGCTTAAGAAATGTGATGAGATAAGGATATTGCTGCATGGAGATTTGGAGCATAAATTAGTATAAGTTTTTAGGGCTCAGGTATGGATGTAGCACAGCAGTGGCTCCCAAACTTTTTGGTGTCAGGGACCGGTTTCATGAAAGCCAATTTTTCCACGGACATGGGAGGGGATCATTAGGCATTCGATTCTCATAAGAAGCATGCAACCTAGATCCCTCGCATACTCATTCTCCTATAAGAATTTAATGCCCCCTCTGATCTAACAGAAGGCTGGGCTCCACGCCACCACCACTTACCTCTCTCTGTGTGGTCCAGGTTCCTAACAGGCCACTGAGCAGTATGGGCCCTCGGCCAGGGGACCGGGGACCCCAGCAGTATAATACAAAGGTAGAGGGGTTGTGGCCTAAAAACCTGAAAAGGTTGCCCTGAAATTGTGTATTGTGGGGGAAATTTGGGAGCCAAGCAGGGCTGTGATCAGAGGGGTGCTTTGATCGCTATGTCAAAGGGTCAAGTGAGGACTGAAGATCAGAACTAGAATACCATGTAGACATAAAAATGGAAGAAGAGAGCTAGGATCTATAGAGCTTGACAACTATTGAGAGCAAGGGAAAAGTGATTTTGCTTCTATGTCCTCAGAGCCAGGAAGAGGAAAAGTTGCTCTGAATGGGAGTCTGAGATTTTGAGTTTCTGTAATTTAGTGAATCTGTTTTCATTACTGAAAGAGGAGAATCTGAGGCAGAGGCTGGTTTCAACCTTGACGATGATGTGTATTGTTTTAGATATTAATTTTGGAGTGCTGGTGATATGCTTAGGTGGGAATGTTCAAGAGGCCCTTGGAAATACAGGAAAGGATGGCTGGATAGAGATCAAGAGTCGAGACATAAATTTGGGATAAATGTTTATGTAGATGATGGTTGAAGCCAAGAGAGTGGAGAAGAAAGAAGATCATGGAAAGACTCTCAGGGAACACCTACATTAATGGCGAGTCAGAGAAGAGAAGCCAGTAAAGGAGGCCAAAGAATAGAGAAGAAGGAGAAGCAGAGACTGAAACACCACAGAAGCCAAGAGCTGGAGGGAAGAGCAAACTGTCAGAAGTGGGTTATGGTACAGGCAGAGAAGGCCCTTCCCTTCTTGGGCACCCCTTGCCAGTCCCAGCTCTCAGGGATGGAGAAGGCTGCAAAAGACTTGTGCTTTCTCTGACTCCTCTCTCTCAATCTCCAGCCCATACCAACTACCAATCCCTAATTAATTTTTTAAAACACTGTTTTCATCTTGTCATCTCCTGGCTGAAAAATCTACAGTAGCTCCCTCTTGCCTATGGAAATTCAAATGTTGAGCCTAGTATTCAGGCTCAATTATTCAGGCTCCATTAATTAACACCATCTTATCTGCCTGGCTTTCTCTTTCATTCATCTCCAATACATTTTGTTCGCGCCAGGCCAGGACTCTTGCTGTCACAACACAAGCCACGCACGTTTTGACTACCATGCATACATTTTTTCCAGCTTCTCTGCTTTCAATTCCATTTCCCTCCTCCCTGCCAAGACAGATACTACGCCAACATGGAAATTGAAATAAAGCCTCTCCCCTTCATTCTCTTTTCTTACAACTTGGAACCTACTCTAGCCTTAGTGCCTATTCTTTTATTGTTTTTTTTTAATTGCATGAGATTTTTTTAGTTACAAGATTTCTTAGAGCAACAAACAAGTGCTTTATTTCTCTGTATTCTAAAACTGCCCAGCAAAGCGTGGATCACACAGCAGATACTTACATGTAGACTGGGAAAATGTTGACTTACCTGTCTAATGTGGTCTAATGTGTTGATAATTGACCAAGACACGATCTGAGGTACCCCCCATTGCAAAACACCAACTCTGTCATCTGCTACTTTTGTAGATTCATTCATTCAGGTCATGAAGACTTTTCTGTTGTGCTGTCCAAGACAGTGACCTAATATGGTAGCCGCAACCAAACATTTCCATTCTCACAGAATGTGCTATTGGAAAGTGTTGTTTTTCTGTGTTCCAAAGTTCCTGATAGACTGCAAAAGCTCTTATAAGAAGTTAAACCTCATTAACTACTCTGTGGACAGAATCAGCAACCACCTTTAAAAAAGGGACCCATGGGAAACTCCTGTGGGTCCCCTTCCACTATGGGAGCTTTTCTGTCCTCTCAATAAATCCTGCTTTCCTAAAGAATAAAAATAAAATAAATTAAATTAAATTAAAAAGGGACCCAAAGTAAGGGTGAAAAGCTAAGAGGCAGAGAGTGAGGAGGGGTCGCTGAAAATAAATGGCAGAGAACAAACACATGAAAAAATGCTCAGCCTCACTAATCACCAGAGAAATGCAAATCAAAACTATAGTGAGATACCACCTAACACCAATAAGGATGGCTATCATTAATAAATCAAAAAACAACAGGAACTGGTGCAGCTGCAGATAAGAGGGGACGCTTCTGCACTATAGGTGGGAATGTAAGCTAGTTCAATCTCTATGGAAAGTAGTGTGGCAATTTTTCAGTGAACTAACAATTGAGCTTCTATATAATCCAGCAATCCCTCTTCTGTGAATATACCCAGAGGAACATAAACCACTCTACCAAAAAGAAACATGCATCTTGTAGCACTATTCACAATAGCAAAACATGGAACCAACCCAGATGTCCATCAAAAGTGGACTGTATTAAAAAAAAGTGGTACATATACACAATGGAATATTATGCAGTCATAAAGAAGAACAATATCATGGCCTTCTGAACAACTTGGATGCAGCTGGAGGCCATCATACTGAGTGAACTATCATAGCAACAAAGGACTGAATACCACATATCCTTACTCATAAGCAGACTCTGAAAAATAATCATATGAACACAAGGGAGAGCTTGGCAGATGCCGGACATTGCTGGAGAGGGAGAGAGAAACGAGGAGGGCATGGAGCAACACACTGGGTACCTGGTCCACCACTGGGGGCGAGAGGACCAACTAGAAGCCCAAATATCACCTGCATGCAAGTTACTTATGTAGCAAATCTTCATTTGGATACAACTCTAAAATTAAAAGAAAATGAAAGAAGAAATAGCAGAGCACACTTGAAGATCAACATTACCTGCTTTGAATTTTGTCTCCTACTGTCTTGGAGCCTTTTTGCTGCAGAGAAAAGTAATCTTTTTACAAAATTGCTGTATTACTTTTTGTCTTTCATTCTTCCCATCACCACCACCACCACCACTTTTGGGGAGCAGTATTGTCCCTAACATTTCTTTGCAAGAATGGCTTCTACGCTTCAGCTGGCATCTTCAGGTAAGCCTAAAGTCTATCCCTAAGGAAAATTAGGACCAAAATGAGACTAGAGGAAAGCAGGGCCTCCTGAACACTCTAGTCACCAAGGTGTGATCAGCACCTGGTCCCCACACATAAGGCAAAGCAGACAGCAGTGAAACCTCTGTGTGGGGGCATTTTTCAAAATACATAGTTCCTAATGTCTGGAACTCAATGTGGTTAAAATCAGAAATTAACTAGCCAGTAAACCCTGACTTTTACTAGAGAGGGTCCTTTGCAGGGACCTGTCTTAGGTAAGTGTGATAAGGAAAAATTATGCCTAAGAGTTAGTCTTTGAACCTCTTGCAATGGCTTTGTTCTCCTCTCTAATCTCTTTTTGCTCTGACATTCCGCATGAAGATTATGGAAAAGAGATGAAGTTAAAATGATTTTCGTCAGTATTTGGAGGAAGCTGAAACCCCCTATTCAACTCCAACATAAATAAGACAGAGAAGCTAGATTGCAACATTCTCTCCCTTGCAATAGCTGAGAATCATGCAAGTGAGTCCAGACCTCAGTTCAAAATATACAATAAAATCTGAAACTCCGGAAAAGGAAAAGAAATCATAGGGATTTTATGAAAACAATCAGATCCATCCTGGCTTTAGTGAGCAAATTCAAATATGAAAAGGGCACAATTAAGAACAAATTAGTGAAGTGGATCTTGGTGTGATTCCAGGACCATCAATCACTCCCAGGTAATCACATCCAAGACTCATCTTTCTCCCAGATTCCCTATTTGCATTTTAACAAGAAACAAAGCTCTTCGAATCTAGGACTTCAAATGCAGAAAGAGAAACAGTAGCTTCTGGAAGGGGATTTGCCCAGAGATTCTTTTCTACAGCCTACTTGGTCTAGGGTAAGAGTGCCAACTCAAGGAACTTCTTAGACCAGTGATTCCCAGTATCAGCACCACCTAGATAATTGCTAGAGATGCAAATTCTGGGGCCCCATCCCAGACTTACTAAAGGAGCAACTCAGGATGGTGTCAACAACCTATGTTGTAACTCAACTTTGGGACCACTAACCTAGCCATTGAAATGAGGGCTCCTGCCTTTAACCCCTTTTCTCCCTTTCTACCTTCCCTTCATCCTTCACCTACCATCTCCTAAATTCCAATGACCAGAATTTTGTCAGGTCAAATGAGGAGCAGCCTTGGCAGAAGGGAAATTCTTCAAATTTGTCAGAAATTTAATAATTAACGGCTGAAAAAAGAGAAATCAACTGGAAAGGCATTATCTCCAGTCAATTAATGGGTTACGATTTGTATGTATGCTCAGACTATAGCGCAATACAGACAAGCCCTGGCTCTGAGTCCAGAAGTCCTAGATTCAAATACCAACTATGACACCTATGAGCTGTGTGACATCAAGCAAAGCATTTTATCTCTCTATGTATACCTTCTTATCTGTGAAATAAGCAAACACACTACTTCATGGGGTTGCCATAAGAATTAAATGTAGATTTTTTAATCTTTATTTTAGATTCAGGGGTACATATGCATGTTCATTACATGGACATGTTGTATAGTTGTGGGGATTGGGTCTCAAATGGCCCATTCTCCAGACAGTGAACATTGCACCTCATAGGTAATTTCTGAACCCTAACCCTCCTTCCCACCTCCCCCCTTATTAGTGTCCCCGGTGTCGATTATTTCCATCTTTGTGAATATTTAGCTCCCACATGAGTGAGAACATATGTAAATATATGTGAAGTTTTAGAATAGTGCCTGACACATAGTAAGTACACTCAAATTGTTATTATTAAAATCTAAGACCCTGATTATTTAAAGTCAGGCAATATTGTTAGCTTTGTCTGACTTGGCTCGCTCAACAAATTTTTGTTTAGAAATTTTAGACTGTGGATAGCTGGGTTATAGTGATAAAATATAAAGAGCCCAAATATTGCTAGGTTCTCAAAACTCTTCTTAAAAATGAAGGCCACTCCCTTTTCCCTGTCTCCCCTGAGTTATCTCCAGTGAGAAAGCACAGATGACGTGGAAATGGAAAAAGCATGGCAGCCTATTGCAGAGAAAGGCTGGGGAGGGAAACTGGGTAATCCAAGTCTGCATGACGCTGTAAAGTTCCCTGCATGGCTTCACTGGTATCTATGTTTTTTATGCAAGAAACCCAGAACAGGAGGGGTGAAGGAAGAAACAGGAGGAGGTTGGAGATTAGGGGAGACAACAGGAAGATGGCTGTGCTCCAGGCAGTCCTCAGAGAGGAGCCACTGCTCCTTTGTCTGGACAATACAGACTGCAGGGCTGTAATCTGAGTGGGCACTGGCCAGGGAACCGGGCAACACAATCAAAGGGCTCAGGCTCTGCAAGGCCAGTTCCCTTCAGCATCAGTTTACTGTGTGATTCCCTAGGGCCTCGCCAGGGGAATCAGATGGACGTGAAAGAGGGAATGGAGACCGTTTTTTGGAGACTTTGGTTTCTAATCAATTGTTCTACCCGACTGTGACTCTGAATATGCTCCTAACATCCTAAATTTTCTTGAAAATGCAAGGCCATATTCTCAATGGAGTTTTCTTACTTGGCCTCTACTTCCTCCTGTTATTTTTGGTTGCATTTTCCATTCAGTCTAGGATTTTGGCTTTGGGATACTGTCCCATTCTAGACAAACTTATCAGAAAACACTTTAGGTTTTTTTCTCTATAAAGATGTATGTTGCAGAAATATTTTACTTTACTTTATTCTTTCTTGGACTTCATACCTCTCGAAATAGAGCCTCTTCTAAGCCACTTTGAGAGACATCTTGATTACATGAGAACAAATAGTTGACCTTTGTACAAAGAGCTGCATGAATGGCTTAAAGACATGAATTCTAGCTTTAACACAGGAGTTTGGGGCAAGCCATGAGGGCACCTTCTGGCTGGCAAATATTTCATTAGCATTTCATTTGGGGTTCTTCTGTATCAGTTTTTCTTGTGTATATACCAATCTACATCTTTAAGTTAAGCCACTTCGAGAAATAGAACGGAAGTCAGCTTTCGTCTCTCCAATCCCCCTACTAAATATACATTTTTATAGCCTGTCTAATCCCATTCATTTTGTTATGGTTCTGGCAGAGATATGAGTGTCTGAAAAAATAAATTATTGAAGAACCAGTCTGAGAATAAGTCAACGCAACATCAAAATCACTGTAAATATTTCACTATATTGCAGGTTTAAGACATTTGCTTAGAATTTTGTAAGTCAAACAACTTAATTTCCCCCTTATCTCTATATGTTGATCAATTAAACTCAATTACCTTGATTATGTAAATTAATTTTATGAGAACTCTTAGTCTAATAAACATTCTAGGACATCATTGAATTAGCGCAATAGTTCTCCCAAATATGGAAACATCTTAGAAGTATGTGGCTACATCATTCATATTATACCGAAGCTGAAAATGCCTTCTCATTATTAAGTCTTTTAGCTGCTTCTCCCTTGCAATGCCATGTAACTGACAAAGCAGATGGATTTTACTTCCTAAATTTTTTCAGAACCTTTGAACTGATTTCTAGTCTTATCAAGCTGATTACCACCTTGTCTCTCTGGAATTATTGTTCTCCCCACATCTGGTCTTCAGTCTCCCTTCACTCCCTTTTCCTTAACCCACACTTTAGCCTGTGATTCTGGTCAAAGGGAAATTCAATCAGGTCCCTCCCCTCATCAAAACACTCCATAGTTATCAAGATAGAGTACAAGTTTCCAAGCCTATGTCATAGGTGCTTTTCCTTCTTGCCCGTTTGCTTTTCTAACCTCCTCTCTTGCCATTTCTTGTCTCCTATTCTAAAAATCAAACTTCCTTCAGGCTCTTAACTAGGCCATACTCTCTCTCAATCAAATATTCTTGCGTGCTCTACTTTCTACTTCTCTTCACCACCCTCCCATCTTCCCCTTCAGTTGACTAACTCTTAATCAACTCCAAGAGGCCAACCTTCAATCGCAATAGGTTCCAATCCTAAGCCATGGCCGATGCCCTGATTAGCCCCAGTCTTCCACTGCTTGTACTCGATTCTGTATTTTCTAGCTTAATTATCTGTGTTTCAGTTGGACTATTGCCCTGAAGCTGAGACTGTATTTGTTCTATTTACTGTTGTATCCCTACCCTTAATTCTCTGGTGGCCTTTTAGAAATCTTTGCATGTCAGGAAAATTAGCTGAGTGCACAAACATGTCATTGATGGCATTGTTTAAGATTTTTCAACCCAGCCTTTTCATATTGCTGAAGATAGATGTGTCACCAGCTGACTCAAGGACAGCCTGGTTTCACCATGTCTTCAGTGTGGTCAATCAGAAAGGACTCAGCTAGAGTGAGCAGGTGTCTCTCTTTGCCCATGACAATCCCAGTTATTCAATAGAATTGTTAGTAGTATCTTCTTGAATTCTCAAAAGGTTCCCAGATTGGAATGTAAATGTTAAGATCTCCGTACTCATAGCTCAGGTCCATTCCATGAACATTCAGGCAAGCCCCAACCTTTCCACTAAGCAGTGATATAGGGGGAAATTAATTAAAGAATTAATATCTTTGGGGTTAATTCATTTTCTAGGCCACCAGAGCAGCCTCCTGTGGCATTGACACAAATAGTGTGTATATTTCACCCTAATTATAATGCACATTTCAAGCTCTGTTTTTCAAATACTTTGAGTTTTTCTAAGAATAAAAGAAGTTTTTTTAGTTTTTAGTTTTTTTTTTAGTTTTTCTAAGAACATGAGTCAGAATACATTGAGCCAGTCTGTATATGCAAGAAACTCCAGAATTTTCTCAACACTCAAGACCTCTTATTTACCTTTGATGCAGAGCCCAGGAGACATTTGCTTTTTCGTTGTGTGTGTGTTTTCCTGTTGTTATTATTGTTTTGAAGTTTTCTTTGTTTATTTTAGCTCCCCTGACACCACTACTTTTGTCCTTCAGTATCCACCCCAACCTCCACCCCACTCCCCCACATGCTGCAATTGAGGAAAATCTTTTAAAACAATTATCAAGATTGGCTGCCTACTGTGATTAAATTCATTAGATAATAGCTAAACTCTACATTTCACTTGTGCACAATGTTTTACTTTTTCTCTTTCCCTTTTCTCTCTCCACTATTCACATGGAAATAATGCCATAGTTGTCTAGGGATAAATTTGAGGTACTCTCCGAGGACCTGGCATATTTCAGTAAGCACAGGCAGAGGATGGATAGGTATCTCTGGCTGCAAGAGAGATGGGGAAAGAGGACAGTAACTCTTTTAAAAAATGGTTGTTTGGTTGGTTGGTTGATTGGTTTATTTTTTCCCAACCAATTATCACTATCTGTGTTTACCCTTAAGGAATAGTCTCAAAAAATTTTTGAGGAACTAGCAAAAAGAATATAAAAAAGAATATTCTCTCTCTCTCTCTCTCTCCTTCTTCTAAAGACACACACATAATGTCACACTCTATGTACTCTAAAACTAGGATTATAAAAAGTAAATGTATTTTAATTTTACATTATGCTGAGCATAATTTTCAATTACGTTGAATATTATTTTAGGACAGTGTTTTGCAGTAGAGGGTCTGCATCAGATTCCCCTGGAGATTTATGCCAAAACTGATTCCCAAGTCTTGCACCAGAATCAAAAAATCAGAAAGAGGGTGTGGGGGATGAAAGTGGTGAGTCATGAAGCTGTTGATTCAAAGATCTTCTCAGGTAACTTTGATGTATAACCCATTTTCTCATTTTAAGAACAGCTGTTAGAAACCAGGCCTAATAATGACATACCATGGATGGATGGACAGATGTAAAAAATTTAACCAGTTCTCTATTGCCGCACATTTGGATTGCTGGATTTACTAGGTCCCAGAATTTAGCATTTCTAAAGCTGAGGATTTTCTTACTCCAGAAGTTTGTAACAACTTAAACTTTAACAGTGTATGAGAAAGCCCATCTCATTAACTTGTGTATATTTTTAAAATAGAAAAAAACTTTGTCAGTCCAATAAATGAATAATAATTTTCATTACATATTGATTTGCATTGCTTTGTCTTCTAGTAGGTTGTATAATTTTCCTGTGTTTATTTACCATTTACGTTTTTTCATTCCGTTCTATTGAGTTTATATTTTTTCTTATTAATTTGTAAGATCTCTGTATATTTTAAGGACACAACATTCATTTTTCTGACATTATTCTGACATGTATTAATCATCCTCTTTTTCTGTCTTTTAATTTTGTTTGTGTGATATGAACAAGTAATGATTATATGTAACTAAATGTAACACTGTTGTTCTTTCTATTTCTTCCTTGTGAATATCCTCCTCTTGTTGCAGTCAGATAAATAATCTTTTTTTTTTAGTTCTTCTATAGATTAATTCTATAATCCATCTGGAATCTATTTGCATGTATGATTTGAAGTAAGAGATCTGGTTTATTTCTTTCCAAATGGTTTATCAACTTTTCCAGTAACACTTTAATAAATAATTCATTTTTTTAACCCCTCTAATTTAAAATGTCAAAATTATCATAACAGGATGTTTACATATAGAAGAGTCTTTTTCATTGTTTTCTTTTTTGCCCACTGGTTATCTTCTGGTACTCATGTCACACTCTTTGAAATAATTGTAGCTTCATATCATATTAATATTAAAAAACTACAACTTTTCCTCAATAGTTTTGTTTCTCAAAATTTTCTCATTTAGAGTCACTTTATTAAGTTTTAAATATATTGTGATTTCAATTTAAATTTATAAGCAATTTAAAGGAAAATTACTTTTTTTTAATAATTGGTTTTCTTAAGAAGAAAAATATATTGTTTCATTTAGTCAAATTTTGATTAATGCTACTAAGTAGAGTCTTAGTTTTTCTCACATAAATATTAAATAACTTTTATTAATATTATTGACATATGGTTTATATTTTGGTTATATCACTGAGTTTATTTTACTCAATATAATTTTGATCTGAGGAATAGAAAACTAATTATTTTTGTATGTTTATTTTGTAACTCACCACATTTTAAAATTATTACTAGCACTTACCAGTTGATTCACTTAGGCTTTATAGGTTGCAAACTACAAAGGGTGCCAAAAAAAGTACATACATTTTAAGAAAGGGAAATACTGTATTGAAATTGTAATACTCAATATATACCAGTAACAAAAGATGAATACAAGGCACATTTGGCTTCTGCAATTACAAGAGGTGCTCAAAGTGGTTGCCATCAGTGCCCAAGCACTTCTGATTACAGTGAACTATTGCAGGACTTGCTGTGGGAGGTCTCCTAGATCTTCCCTTGTGCACATCACACACAGTACCGTGCAACTCAAACGTATCATGAATGCGTGCAATTGGTAGGCGTGTTGGAGGTTCTGTTGCATACTCACACCTCCATTGTCTTTGTACTGCCACAACATTCTGGAATTTCAAATACCACTTCAAAATAGTTTTGCACTTCTCCATCGACAACCATGCTTATGCCATTTTCTTTGATGCCCCTGCCTGTTGCATGGTGACACTAGCATTCATTTGATTAACGCCATCTTATGCGTGAATGTCATACTGCACATTGCTGCTGTAATTTGATTCAACTTCAAAAAGTAATGCATAGATAACATCTCTTACAATGTGTATGCATTTTTTGGCACCCCCAGTATATCATCTATAAAAAACAATAATTTATCTCCTCCTTCCCATACTTTACATTTCTTATGACTTTTTATCAATTTAGCAATGACTAAACATTTTATAAATATCATTAATAATAGTGGTAATGGGATGCATATTTTTCTTACCATCAATGTCTTTGTTATTTCCCCATGAGCATGAGATTAGTCTTTGTGATATCGATTAATGCAATATTTTAAAAATCAGGTTAAGGAAATCTTCATTATCATACTGAAAATATCCTGGCATTGCATTTCTTTCATTTTTAAAGTTTATTTTAAACTCTGTTTAGACCTAGAGAAAAGTTGAAAAATGGTTCCCATATATTCCTCTTCCAGCCTTCTCAAATTTGAACATGTTATAGAACCATAGCACATTTTTCAAAACTGAGAAATTAACATCGGTACATTATGAACTGAACTAAAGACTCATTCAAATTCTACCATTTTTTGTCCTTTTAACTAATATCTTTTTTGTTGTTGTTGTCCTTGTTTGAAGATCCAGGAAATACTGGGAGGAAGTCTATGATACTGCTGAACGGTGTGTGTAAAATTTTTCTATGGACTGCATGGGCATTGACACTGCTTAATAGAATCAGTTGCCACATTCTTCAAGATCATATTCAGGACCCCACATCCCATTTGTTTCTGGGAGTGTATTGTAATTTCTCAATTTTTCTTTGTCTTTTTTAACCATGAAACCACTGAAGTGTATTAATCAGTTAATTTGCCAAATGTTGCTCTAAATAGTATTTAATATTTTCACATGCTTGAAATTATGTATTTTTATTAATACCACAGAAATTATGCTGTGTCTTTCTCCATGCATTATATCACATCACATCACATTACATCACATCATATCACAGGGCTCCTGATAGTGCAGGAGGTTTCTGCCAGATGTTTCTCCACTGTACACCATCTTTGCAACTGTAGCTAACAAATAATTGGGTGTAAGGTAGTGTTAGATAGCAAATTCTGTTTTCCCTCAAACTTTCACCCACTGATTTTAGCATCCTTCAATGGATCCTGATGAATATTTTTTAATAGAAATAGATTTTGAGTTTTATCAAATGCTATCTGGAGATTTATCAAGATAATCTTATGTTTTGCCAAGTTTTAAGTATTGAAATTTTTACTAGAATTGCATTATATTTATTTAAAAACCATTTTATTAATTTTTTATTTTGAGTAATTGATTTTTTCATTTTTAAATCATTCTTTAAATAAGCTATATTGGTAATTTTTCCTTTAGCATATTGTTGAATCTAATTTGCTAGCATTCAATCCAAGACTCTTGTAACAGAATTGTTAATCAGATTGATCTGATTAGGATTCTGGTTTATCTATGTTATTATTATTATTTTTAACTACTCAATGCTCCATTCTCAGTGAACCAAAAACTGGGAAAGACTATGATAATGCTGGAGGGTGTGTGTGAAATTTTCCTAAGGGCTGTACAGGAATAGGTGCCACTGAATAGAATCAGTTTCTACATTCTTCATTCCTTTATGAAGTCTCCTCTAAAATTAACCTTCCTGGGGATCAAGTCAAACTATTAAGCTGACTCCAGTCTCATCTCCCTTCCACCACCTCCCTTCTATTTTGTATAAGAAAGGCAGAGCTTTCACCCAGCTGGAATCTTACTAGTTCAAGGAATAGAAATCTCTAAGGGGAATCAACTCTCTGATCGCTAAGTATGATTCAAAATATCGCAGTAGGTGTTGAGAAAGTGAATGATGCTGATGACACAGGATAGCAAATTCCTGTGCTTGTCAGGTGGTCTTTGCTTTCAACAAAGTTGAAAGTAGGATCTAATGCAATTATCAGGTGTTAGATCATGAAAAATGTAATTTAGAAGGAGTTCAAAGAATTAAGGGACATTTCCACAATAAAACTTGTTCCATTCCCAGTTACTACTTATGTGAACCAAGTTTCTTAGAGATCACAAATATCACAAAAGAAAATCAAGAATCAAAATTTTCGTGAACACTTACCACATTTTAATGATAAGTATTAGGTATCCACACACATATGAACTTATAGATCCATTCATCTTCTTAAAAGAAATAGTTTCAGTGAGATTTTGCTTTCTATATTTAATAATTATCAAGATTATAATATGTATCTTTGTGTTCATTTATCTACTATTAGATATAATCAACATTATAGGATTTTTACATTTAAAGTAACAATTTAATGGATTTTTTTGCAAAGATATATGATAAATGATAATTAAACACTTTCAAACATAAAAAATACTGCAATAAATCTATGGGGGATGTGGGATGGAAATACACATTTAAAGAGAAAAAAGAAAGATGTAGAATTTTGCAATTTAAAATAAGAGCTATTTTGATTTATTCATAAACAGGCTATAATGTTTATAAAATTGCTATATTACCATATTAGATAATTTTAAGTGATATTATTTTAAAATTTTATTACTCATAATATTCCAGAAATGACATTTTTTAAATTATTTAAAACCTGAGGAAAGTTATCAAATTTAATATTAGATGTGAACTTTGAAATATATAAGGATATATAATTTTTGAAAATTATTTTACCTTCCATATGACCCCGCAATCTCCCTTCTGGGAATATACCCGGAAGAACTCAAATCACGCTATGAAAAAGATAATTGCACACACATTTATTGCAGTATTATTCACAATAGCAAAAACATGAAACCAACTCTGCCGCCCATCAAAAGAGGACCGGATTAAAAAAATGTAGTACATATATATGTTGGAATATTATGCAACCATAAAGGACAAACTTCACAGCAATTTGGATAGACTTAGAGTCCATAATACTGAGTGATCTATCACAGAAACAAAGAACTGAGTATCACATGTTCTCACTCATAAGCAGACCCTGAACAATTATCATATTACTATAAGAAAAGGATTGGCAGTAGTGGGAAACTGCCAGGTCATGCCTCATCAATAATAGTATTTGAACTCAAACCAGGTGAATTGGGGATCAAAGTGAAGCCCGAACTTTACCTACATAATGACCATTTGTATACCTAACCCTGAATTGTACCCCACATCTTCAAAATTAAAAATAATTTGCAGGTAAAGCAAAAATTACTTTACTGCGAAGATTTTATTGCTTTCAAGTGTGAAACACTCCACCGGTTCACTAGAAATGCTAATCAAATGGTTTGTTTGAAAAAATTAGCTGTCTATTTAAATGAACTAATCTATCTATTCAGGAAAATTTGTTTATCCATGGCCCACAGCAGGAGCCTGATTTTAATTCATCTGGACTATTGCAGTGGCTGTGTATAAACCATGGCTCAAATTGTGCAAGCTCTATTCAATGCATATTATCATGTGAGCTACCAACTCTGATTTCTGTTAAATAGATATTTATATTTTTTCCTCAATTTCAAGGTATTAGACAACCGCAAGTAATTAGCTGAACCTGAGACAGTCAGTTAGCACATTATTATACTGAAAGACAGTCTTTATGACTTAAAAGGTTGATTTGTTATGAATTTTAAAACACCAATAAAAAGTCTTGCATCTATTTTTGGCCCACAGAGAGGAAAATAGTGGCACTTATATAAAATATGTTTGTAAAAGCAAAATGACAGTATTAAAAACATACAGGTGACTTTTTACTTTCTATCTAGCATATAAAGAGTTGAAAGCCATCACTCCCATCCTCAAAACAACAAAGATCTGAACAAACGGAAAATCAACAACTCTTCTTAAAGTCATCAGAAAACTGAGGTCACAGGACAAACCACTGCTCCCAACATTGGAGATACAGGTGAATACAGAGATTCACAGCTTACCTGACCAGAAGAAGCTCAGAAGCTATAGAGCTATTACAAAAGTGGGAAAGCTTAAATTGAAATTGACAAAGTGCTGGATGCTTAGTTTGCAAGCTTGGGAGTCAAAAATCCTGGGAAAGAGCAGTATTAAGAGGGTCTCCACGATATTATGAACTTTATCTCCAAGAGCCCCACAAGGTTTCAACAGTATAAGTTAGAGAAAAATCCCCTTGTATTTCTGGAAGGGGGAGGAGAAAATAGTCATTTTGAAAGATACTCAGTGTCTTAACAAGACCTGCACCCAATGGAAGCTATCTTACCAGAGCCTACCCCACAGAAGTTTCACCACACAGGAATTTTACCAGGAAAAAAATATCAAAAACAAGGGAGACAAAACAAAGACAACAAAGGAAAATTTGAGTTCTGGCACCTATAACTACAGCAAACAATAAGCATAGACTAACTCATAGACAGATAAACATAAAATCTCACACTAAAGGCTTCTTTACCTCAGTCCCTTTTACCCAGTACATCATGTCTAGCTTTCAACAAAAAATTTGCAAGATAGTACCTGAGGGAAGCGGGTGCTCCCAAGGATACCTGAGCTCCATAAAAATTTGAATAGTTGAGGTGAGTCGAAATGGGGCAGTTTGGACTTGAAGACAAAGGAACAGGCAAACATAGACAGGGAAAGCAAAGTGACACTTGTTAACTTGCTTGATGATTATGGCAGGTAAAGAAAATCCTGGGGGTAGCAATGAGGCATTCACCTGAAATGTGCTTTCTTTGTCCCTTTTGCTAACATAGATTTGTTTTTTGTTTTGTTTTGTTTTGTTTTGTTTTGAGTTGGAGTCTCACTCTATCACCCAGGCTGGAGTGCAGTGGCACACTCACAGCCACCTCAGAGTCAACCTGCTGGGCTCTGGCGATCCTTCTGCCTCAGTCTTCCAAGTAGCCAGAACTTCAGGCATGCACCACCATGCCAAGCTAATTTTTTGTTATTTTATTGTAGAGACAAAGTCTCACCAAGTTCCCCGGGCTGGTCTCAAACCCGTGGGCTCAGGCAATCCCACCTCGCCAATCTCGCCTTGGCCTCCCAAAGTGCTGGGATTATAGGCTGAGCCACCGAGCCCGGCCAGCACAAGGTTTTGTTTCGGTTATTTTCCAGCGGTGTCTGCCAGAGGTCCATAATTATACTCCATGAGCCAAGGTTAGTCCTCTATGCTATCACTAAAAATTACCTTTCTCTCCCCCAAGAGAAGTTGTATTAAAATGGGTGGGGTTTTTTTAACTGAACTATTTTTTTTTCATATTTAAAATGTTTAGTTTTTATTGAAGGTAGAACAATTAAATGGAGTTTTAAAAAATATGGCATCAACATGGCATGAAGGTTAAATTAAGCATGGGGTTTAGGGTCAGACTTGGGTCCCTGATCACCCTGAAAATATTACTTCATTGCTCTGTCCTGAGTTTTTCTGTTTGTTTCTTCCTATCTATTCTCCATCCTTCTCTGCCCTGAGCTGGGCCATGGCAAACTGACCTCTGTAGAGTATACCACCTGAGCTCTTTTGCCCCCTGGCTTCCCACTCAAACTGATGAATGAGAAGCACCCTCAAGAGACTGGATGGTGGACAGAGAGGTAGGAATATTTCCTCCTACTCCCGCCCTGCCTGGTCAAGGCTGGGGCAGTGCCCAAGTTCATGGATAGCTCCAACTTCCACTGGAATCCCTGATTGCTCCTTGAGGCCTAGGAGAAAGGGGCTTCCCAATGTAGCTAGTTCCTAGGCATAATCTCATCCCTTAGCATTCCTTTTTTTCTATACAATTTGTAAATGAGAAAAGTGAGCTTTGGAGGAACACACAGCCTAGGTTCAAATCTATTCCTGTTTGATCCTGGAGCCCTTGCCTAAACTCGTTTTGCTATATTATTTCCCAATTCTTTGGAGACTGTTAACCTGCAGTGAAAATCTAAAAGACCTTGGGATTATTCTGATTTCTATTTTTCTAGCTAGGAGCAAAAGTGAGAAAATAAGAATTCTAAAGCCAATCATTGCAATTTGTAGACCTTTTCACAGTAGATCTTTTTTTGGATGTTTCCTTCATTATAGCCAGAATTTTTGTTTCTTTCAAGATTTTATTTTTGTATTATCTATTAATACTTAAGATGTGATGTTTAGAATGTTATGGAATGCCATAACTTCATAGTTATGTTAGGAGAGTAGCTGTCTGATAGGAAGGTGACCAAACCCAAAGAACTGAGAAACCAAATAAATTAAGTGAAATCTTATCAGTAAGTATGGTGCAATTTTCTGCTTTAGTTTTTAGGGGCCAGTTAACATATTAACTAAGCTTTAAAAAAATAAGTAAATAAAATTTTTACAAATGCCATGACAACAATTACAGCTTTTAGCTTTTGGGAAACATTTTTATTTATTGGGGATTTGGATTTTTTTTTTTTTTTTTTGAGTTGGAGTCTCACTCAGTCTCCCAGACTGGAGTGCAGTGGCCGCTCCCGGCCACCGCAGCCTCGACCTGCTGGGCTCCAGCGATCCTTCTGCCTCAGCCTTCCGAGTAGCTGGAATCACAGGCATGCGCTACCATGCCCAGCTGTTTTTTTTGATTTATTGTAGAGATGAGGTCTCGTCAAGTTGGCCAGGTGGGTCTCGAACCCGCGGGCTCAGGCAATCCATTCACCTCAGCCTCCCAAAGCGGGGGATTACAGGCTGGGTCACCGAGCCCGGCTCTGAGTTCTTTTTATAACTCTCTTTCTAGGTTATCTGACTCTTTCCTGTA
>CAUYQG010066976.1:0-14892 GCA_963574415.1 Tarsius wallacei | reverse complement strand
TTTGAGTTGGAGTCTCACTCTGTTGCCCAGACTGGAGTGCAGTGGCCGCTCCCGGCCACCGCAGCCTCGACCTGCTGGGCTCTGGCGATCCTTCCGCCTCAGCCTTCCAAGTAGCTGGAACTACAGGCGCGCGCTACCACGCCCAGCTAGTATTTAGGCTTTCTTTAGCACTTTTCACTGAAGTTTACTACTTTTCTCCATTAAGGTCATAAGTCTTTGATAGTCTTTGATACTATTTGGGTATTTTGGTTACTGTTATGGTGTCTTTTCTTGCATTTTGCTAGTGCATTAAAATGCATTTGATTTATGCATATTGACCTTAAATCCAGCACCTGTTCTTCTGGATTTTCTTAGTGAAAATCATGTGAGAAAAATGAGTTGTTTTTTCCTTTCCAATTCTCTCACCTTATTTATTTTTTTGAGTCAGAGTCTTACTTTGTCACCCAGGCTGGAGTGCAGTGGCACACTCATGGCCACCGCAGCCTCAACCTGCTGGGCTCAGGAAATCCTTCCGCCTCAGCCTTCCAATCAGCTGGAACCACAGGTGTGTGCCACCACACCCAGCTAATTTTTTGATTTATTGTAGAGGCGAGGTCTTGCCAAGTTGCCCAGGCTGGTCCTGAATCCTTGGGCTCAGACAATCCTCTCCCCTCTGCCTCCCAAAGTGCTGGGATTACAGGCGTGAGCCACCACAGCAGCTCATTTTTCCTTTAAATATTAATGATTTAGGCTCCCCCACCTCCTAAAAGATGAGAAAATAACTTAAAATACACATAAAACCTTGAGACCCCACTGGTGTGTCTTTATGAGCCTAATACTGACTGGTAGAGAGACTAAAACCCAGAAACGCTGAAACCCAGCCCGACGTTTCCCATGTTATTTGCTTCCTGTTACTTGCTGAGCAGTGGACAGACCTGGTGGGTGGGAGCCCTGAGGAAGTCCTGTGCTCTCAGGTGCAGGAAAGAGCCCAGGGTGCCAGGAAGGCAGGGGATCTAGAGGAACACAATGTGGCTGCCAGACTTGAGGCGACCAGGCAGTCACCTCTTCAGCCCCGTACACAGGACCAGCTTTGCCTAAACCTCAGGTCTGTCTTCCTAGAGCCCCACAACCAGCAGGGGTGGTAGACCCTTTCCCACTCCCATAAATGGGAAATGAAGATACTAATTTTTACTCCCAAGAAATCCAGCCTCCAGCAGTAGTAAAATGAGGTCCAGGTAACAGGTTTACCAAATGGCAGGTTCACCACGTGTAGGCATGGGCCTTCCCTCATGACACAGCTGTGCACTAACCAACTCTGCCCGGCGTGGATGGAGTGGCTGCTGCGTGACTCTACCTCATGACCAGGGCAGCACGAACAAGGGCTTTATTGGTGGGGCTTAGGAAGCTGTAACAGAGTCCAGCATGCAGAATGTGAAGGTGTGATACAGCTGTCAGGAGACGAGGGACAAGAGGACCGGCTTCAGTGGGTTCTGCTGCTTAGAGAAATTTGTCCCTTTCAGTTCTTAAGAGCAAGTGTGCAGGAAGAGGGTTCAGCACTTCACAAACTGGTGGGTGACCTCATAGATTCCCACAGATTCCTGGGCCTTTTCATCATAGTCAGTCCAGTCCTGTGAAAAAAATGGCAATGTCAGTCTTACAAGGCAGTATGGGACAGTGTGCAGAATGGAGAACTAGAACTTGAACTAGGACTTAAGAGGCCCGCTCAGGCTCTGACTTAGACATTCATGAACACATATGACCTGAACAGAGCCAGACAGCTCAGGCTTGAATTCCAGCTCTTTTAGCTCCGAGATTTTAGGCAAGTCACTTAACTTCTCTGAGACTCTCCTCTGAGTCCTGTCCTCTACATGACAAAAGGGATAACAATAGATTTCATATTGAATGTTTAAAGAATCAAATGAGGCAACACAAGTAAAAGCATTCAGCATAGTGCCTGGCACGTGTAAAGGCTCAGTAAATGCCAGCTACTGTTGTTATTAGGTGCTATGTAAACGGAAGGAAGTTTTTGTCCTTCCTTCCTTCAAGGCCTGGGTACAAGACTTTTCTATCTGCAGGGTAGTAACAAAGACTATTTCTTGTTATTCATGGCAATTAGGCTCTATAAAATCACCATAAACACCAAATTAGCAAATACTAAACGCTTCCAGGGGAAATACAGGGTTAGGTTCCTGTGAGCCTCTGGTCACATTTTCACCAACCAATCAAGAAATAATCTTGTTTTATGTGTATTTCTGTTTAAAAACACTTTATTATATACTGTTGATTCATTAATACTGAACTCAGCTCGGTGTGGTGGCTCACACCTGTAATCTTAGGCCAAGGCGGGAGGATTGCTTGAGCCCAAGAACTCAAGACCAGCCTGGGCAACATAGCAAGACCCCTTCTCTATAAAAATAAAAAACCAACAGTTGAGCTCACAGCCAGCAGCACTGTGATGCCTGCCTGAACAAAGCTGATCTAACACATTATTTTCTCTGTAAGGCACATCATAGCCTTCTAGCACATAGGAACACTAGACAGCACTTCAGCAATACAATTGCAGCCATTTAAACAGCAAAAGCACCAAAGAAAAGCACAAAAATGCAGGGTCAGCCTCCCACTGATGAGCCTTGTTCATCAAAAGGGTAATTCCCACCAGATGCCCTACAGCACCTCGCAAGGCCCCCAAGTCTCATACCTTCTCCTGCAAATTAATGTCACCAAAGAATGTTCCCGACTCCATGCCCTCGGCAGCGAACCCAGCCTGCAGAGGACCGAAGGCAGCAGTCAGTCTTAGGAAAAGGAGGCACTTGGCATGTGAGGGACAGAGGACAGAGATGCAGTGTGAGCAGCTGTTCTGGAATAACTGCCAAGCTTCTAGGATCTGGCAGCTGCCTAGACTAGAGAGGATCCTCCAAATTATAGCCCCGGGCCAGGGAGGAGGCATGGAGTAAACCCTTCTTCTACCACCCCTGATTTGATGAAGGACCCTGGATATGCCACTCTCCTCGCTGGACCTTGGTTTTCTTATTTATAAAACAGGGTTGATGGTACTGTTTCTTCTGCCTACCTCACAGATTTGCTACGAGGTAAAACACTGCACAAATAAAGAGGGTGAGCATTGGCTCTGGAGTCAGACCTGGGCTCAAATTGTAGCTCCACTGCTCACTGTGTGACCCTGGGCAAGTCACAGAATCTCTGAATTTCTTTCCTCATCTGAACAGTAGGATGAATAACTTCATAGGGTTATTGTGAGGATTAAATGAGGCAATTGTGAAAGTGACAGACATGGTGCCCAGCATACCGTAGCCACTTAATACGTGACAATTACTGTACATCCTAGATAGGAGCATTTCTAGTCCATGGTCTCTGTGGGAAGCATAGTTCTGCCATCACTTCATACAACCCCTCTCCAAAGACAGAGGTTCCCCAGAAAGACACACACATACCTGGGGCTGGAAATCAACAGGTTCGAGGCCCCGGCACTCAAACTCTACTATCGTCTTGAACTTCTCATTGTCTTCAGTCTGTAAAGGAAGTACGTGGGGAAGGCATGACCCTAGGCCCCTGTCCTTTCTGCCAAGTGGGCCCTTACTACACTTGTGAGCCTAGAATGCGGCCCAGGAACACTAATCCCTTCTTGGAAGACTGCCTTGGGCACCTGTCCTTGGAAGCCTTCCGCAGACATGAGTGCTGCAGAAGAGAGCAGATTCTGGAGTCAGCCTGCCTTGATGTGTGGTTGAGCTCAGCCTCACCTCCCCTTTAGGTCAAGAGTCCTAACTGTCAAACAGTGCCAAGGAAACCTCTACTGGTTTACTGTGAGAATCTGATGTGTGTGACGTGCCCTGCACAGTTCTCAGCACTATGCTCAATAAACAGCAGATAAAACGATCAACACCAAAAACATCAACAAGAATGCTAAACTACAAAGTTTCCAGATCATGCAAATAGTCCTGAGAATTTTGGCACAATTCAGACACTTTAAATAACTACCAAATAAGCTATGGATGAATACAGATAACTGTCCTTCTTTAAAGGAACGGCCCAGAGCACACTTCCCCCTCACTTTTGGGCTAACTTGCTCTAATATATAATATATAATAACATCCATGCTATCAGGAATGGGCTGAGCCTAAGGACTGTCCCTACGGTTTCAGAGAAGGCTTGCTAATTCCCTAAAATGTAAACAAGGCAAGCGCTCTCAGCAATGAAAACTGAGCAGCTAGGCGGGGACAGGGGTCCCTCGGGCTCCCGTGGCCCAGAGCTTACTAGTACGCACTGCAATCGCCTATTTATGAGTCTTTTCCCTACCAGTGTATAGTGATAAATGATTGAGTGAATGAACAAGTACATGAGTGAATATCCTATGACAGGTCTCCCTGATGCAGATATAACTCTAGAACTCAGGCCTCCCAACTCCCAGCTAGAATTTAATCCCACCATACCTGCCACTATAGCAGCAAACTTACATTGTAAGGCTTGATGGTGTTGCTCAAAATCTCTGAAACAGAAAGAAGACAAGTTGACTTGGGTCCATACCCTGGCCCCACCCAGATGCTCTGATGTGGCCCTGGGAAAAAGATCACTGTGCAGGTTTCAGCACCTTACACTCCCGTCCAGTCACAGGTAACATGGACCTGCTTTCGATTGGGTAACAGGAAGCTGTGGGCCAGCCTGACCTACCGATGGAGTTTTCCCGTGCACACAGCTTGCACTTCTGAACCATGGAAGCACTGCCACGGGAACCCTTCAGGGCCACACTGTCCTGACAAAGAGCAGACAGAACCTCTAGTCATACCAGTTAGATGCAAGGGTCCTGAGGAGATCCAGTTCCATCACTTATAATCCAGTTGAAGTGACCTAGACCCAGAGGGTGAGGAACTTGCTAGGACAAAAAGCCTGGGAAGCCTTCCTGAGAATGAGGAAACGGGTTCCCCTTGATTTTGAACTCTACCTCACATCCCAAAGATGCCTACTGCTCCCAGTGCTGATCACACTGATGCCTGCCCGCCCAAAAAACATAAAGCAGGGTTCAAAGGACTGGAGAGATGAAAGCCTATTTCCCCCAAATCCCTGCCCAGAGGTATTGGTTGTGAGTGTGTATGGTGGGGGGTGGGGGACAGTTACCATCAGCCGGATGTATTGCCATTTCTCTGAAATCTCGCCACAGTTGCCACATTTCAGCTTGGGAGGAAAAATAGTGTTAGTAAATTAGCTGGCTCAGCTGGGCACTGAGGGACCCAACAGTGAGGGGTGGGTAGCTGCAGGCTCATAACCTACCTTCCTGATGGCAATCTTACTTCATCCTTACAATCAGCCCCAACGAAAGCATAATCATACTCATCTCTGGGCAAAGGACAGGTCAAGTTGTTACTTATGCTGGTATGCCCACCCTCTACTATGCAGCGCTCAGTCTGGCTAGGGATACAAGGATCATGAGGTACAAAAATGGCCTCAACAGAAGGAAGGGAGTAGGGAGAGATTTGTTAAAGGACATAAAATTTCAGCTACATGTGAGGGGTAAGTTCTAGAGTAGCACTATAGGATGACTAGAGTTAACACAACAAAAGTTGTGTATAACTAGAAGGAGGATATTGAATGTTCCCAAGACAAAAAACAGATGAATGTTTGAGATGACGAACATGCTAATTATCTGGATCTGATCACCATACATTATATGTATTGCAACATCATTAGGTACCCCATAAATATGCACAATTATTAAAAAAAAAGAAAGAAATGGGAGGGCCCTCACTGCTCTCCTTGGTTAGGAGCTTTCTTTATGTTCCCACAGGCCCTGTAGATCCCTGGTTTAAGTATTTATCACTCTGCTTGTTGTTACTCTATTTTTCTGTCTGCTTCACTAGACTCTGTGCTTCTTGAAACCAAAGAGCACTGATTTCCCCCAATTATCCCTGGCACTCAGATTTCAAAATACTTGCAGATAAAAGTAGTCAGAGATGGCTTCACGAAGGATAGGGCTTTTTTTTTTTGAGTTGGAGTCTCACTCTGTTGCCCAGATTGGAGTGCAGTGGCCGCTCCTAGCCACTGCAGTCTCGACCTGTTGGGCTCCGGCGATCCTTCCGCTCAGCCTTCCGAGTAGCTGGAATTACAGGCGCGCAATACCACGCCCGGCTAATTTTTTGATTTATTGTAGAGATGAGGTCTCGCCAAGCTGCCCAGGCGGGTCTCGAACCCGCGGGCTCAGGCAATTCACTCACCTCAGCCTCCCCAAGTGAGGGATTACAGGCTGAGCCACTGAGCCCGGCTAGGATAGGGCTTTTGACAAACACAGAAGGATGTTGGAATTTAGACTAGGAGGAAAGCAGAGCCGAAGCTCTGGGATCTGGGATAGTGAAGGGTTTCAAATTGCTGGGTGAGAAGAGGACCTCTGTAGGCCATGCCCCTAGGGTACCAGATTTACCAGCGTGGGATGAGAAACAGGGTGAATTATGCACAGAATTAAACTACAGTAAATAAACCCAAATCAACAAATGAAACGTGAAACTATTCACCTTATTAAATAATCACAAAGTTCCTTTAAGTAGCATTTCTTTTAAAGTCTGTTTACAGAACACGAAATAGTTGATGGAAGGAAAAACTACAAAAGGAAAAGTTCCAACACTGCCAATGAACTTTAAAAAGTAAACCTAAAATTCTAACCAGAAAAAAACCCGAGCATTAATGTGTCGGGTTAAACACGTCTCACGCTGCCGGAGAGAAAGCTCCGTGCAACACCGAGGCCGGATGGGCCACTTCTCCCGGGGCCTGGCCGCGACGACCCTCCCTGCAACCCCGAGGACGCCCCCGCCTCTCGGATGCCCCTCCTTCCTCCCAGCCCAGGGGCCTCGACCCCGCCCCCCCGCCGCACCTTCAGGTACCACCGGAAGTCCTCGCCCACTGGCCGGAGGTTGGTGACGTTCTCCAGCGTGGCTTTGAGCTGCAGCGCGATTTTCTGAAAGGGCCAGAGCTACTGCGTTAGCCCATGCCTGGTCCCGCCCCTCGGTCCCGCCCCCTGGGCACGAGTTCTGCTTTCTGCTCCTTCAGCGCGAGCCCTCGCCCTCCCTTTCCTCCTGGTGCGAGCTCCCTCGCCCCTAGACCCTCGCTACCTCCCCCTCGGTGCCCCCGCGGCGGGTTACCACCGCTCACCCCCATAGTGCCCCGGCTTAGCCCGGCGCAAGCTACGGTAGGCACTTTCCGGCCCGTCGTAAAAAGCGGTCGCTGTCTGCGCAACCTCAGTGGGGCCGGGGGCCGGGGGCGGGGCGCGGGCGGGCCCGGGGGCGAGCCGAGGGCGGGGCCGGGGCCGCGGGCGGGTTTGCTGGGCGCACGGTGGCCTGCCTTTCCCCACCAGGTGAGCTCGAACCTGTGATGGTCAGCTAAGTCCGCGATTAACCCGTGCTCTGACGCGCTGAAGCCTGCCTCCAGGAGCCGGTAATGCCACAGATGTTTACTGAAGGCCGATTTTGTGCCAGCACTAAGCGAACACGACAGTCCCTATCCGCAACCTCTGCCAGGCCTCTTCCTGCCCCTCAGTTCTTTCCTGGCTCTTCACTCCTCGGCCTTCCCTCACACTTAGTCCCTGCCTGCCCTCTGAAACTTCTCAGATCACGTCGGTTCCTCCTGCCCAGGAGCAGCCTCACGGATTTGGGGTGGTGCTACACTATAAACTGCCCTTTCCCACTAGTTCTGCCCACTAGACCTTGTTTCTGGGCCCCTCTCCACGTCCTTCTCATTGTGGTCTCTACGACTGGACGTCCTCTTCAGCTGGTTCCTCTCTGCGCTCCCACCTCGCTTATCCTTCTAGCATACGTGTACTGGGTCTTGTTTTACCTGGCTTTCTGTCCAGGGTACATATGAGATTATGCAGGAGCTGTGGACATCAATAGAAGGAACAGCTCATTCAAGTCTCTTGTAATCTTTTGAAGTTTTCATTGCCATTTATTTAAAGTTTGGAGTGACTATTTTTGATGTCTACTTTACCACCAACTTGCCTCATTGCCCCAAGTACCCTTATAGCAGGAGGTGCACTGGAGTCAGGAGTCAGCGCTGCCCTTGTCCCATAATCTTTTTTTCTCTAGACAGTCTCACTGTCGTCCAAGCCCAAAGGGCAGTGGCCCAATCATAGCTCACTGCAGCGTCACATTCCTAGGTTCAAGGGATCCTCTCATTTCAGTCTGCAGAGTAGCTGGGACTACAGGCACACCACCACATCTGAATAATTTTTTTTGTAGAGAAGTGTGGGGGTAAGAGAATTTTCACGTGTTTCTCAAGCCAGTCTTGAACTCCAGGCCTCAAGTGATTCTCCTGCCTTGGCCTCTCCGGGTGCTGGGATTACAGATGTGAGCTACCGGCTTCCCTGTAGTCTCTGAAGGAGGCAAAGCAGTATGGTGGGAAAAGCACTGATCTAAGAATCAGGATACTTGGGACCTTGTCCCAGGCTGACCTCTCTTTAGAAGTGTGAGTTTGGCTAGTTAATTCCCCTCAAGTGAGGCTTGTCAAGGCCTAGTTCCTTTTAGCAGGTGCAATCTGCTTAACCAGCAATTTGCCTAAAGCCATGCAGTTTATCAGCAAGAAAAAGTTCCTAGAGATCCTCCTGCTGGGAAAATTCCCACACTGTCTGTACAAACAACTTGGGCTCAGTCCTTAATTACTGTTGGTATTCTGATCTTTTTTTTTTTTTTTTTTTTTAGTTGGAGTCTCTGTCGCCCACACTGGAGTGCAGTGACACACTCCTGGCCACCGCTGCCTCGACCTGCTGGGCTCCGGCGATCCCTCGGCCTCAGCCCTCCAAGTAGCTGGAACTATAGACACGCGCTATCACGCCCGGCTAATTTATTATTTATTGTAGAGATGGGGGTCTTGCCAAGTTGCCTGGGTGGGTCTTGAACCCACAGGCTCAGGCAATCCACTTGCCTGGGCCTTCCAAAGTCCTGGGATTACAGGCTGAGCCACTGAGCTCAGCGGGTATTCTGATCTTAAAGTGGATTAATGGAAAGCTTTTCTGAGATCAGGCATTTTATCTCTTATGATATATTAAATCAAAGCATTTTCCCCACACTGAAATAACTATTGCAATATAGGTATTATCTATAAAAGGTGATTTTTAAAACCCTAACCACAATACTATTTTCACACCTAAAAAGTCAACAGTACTTCCATTAAAATCATCAAATAGGCCAGGCGCGGAGGCTCAAGCCTATAGTCCCAGCATTTTGGGAGGCCAAGGCAAGAGGATTGTCTGAGCTGAGAGAGACCAGCCTGGGAAACCTGGCGAGACCTCACTTCTACAATAAATTGAAAAGCTTGTCGTGGTAGCGCACGCCTGTAGTTCCAGCTACTTGGAAGGCTGAGGAGGAAGGATGGAAGGAAGGATCGTCTGAACCCAGCAGATTGAGGCTATGGTGGCTGTGAACGTGCTATTGCACTTAACTAAAAAAAAAAAAAATCAAATATCCAGGGTTCAAATATCCTTAATGGTGTCAATTTTACAATTCTTGAGTTATGATTCAAATGCAGTCCAAACATTGTATTGATTGATGTGTCTCTTAAATTTCCTTTATAGGTTCCCACTCCATTCCTCTGTTTCTCTTACAATTTACTGAAG
Organism: Tarsius wallacei; assembly: GCA_963574415.1. Classification (NCBI taxonomy): domain Eukaryota; kingdom Metazoa; phylum Chordata; class Mammalia; order Primates; family Tarsiidae; genus Tarsius; species Tarsius wallacei. The sequence goes on along the minus strand of CAUYQG010066976.1, from coordinate 5,309 downwards.
AAACCAAGTCATTTGCCCTGGAATTTCCTTTGAATATTGTGGATTGGATTCCTGAAGTATTTTTAAAAATGTTTCTCGGCTGGGTGCATTGGTTTAATCCTGTAATTCCAGCACTTTGGGAGGCTGAGGTGAGAGGATTGCCTGAGCCCAGGGGTTCGAGAACAGCCTGAGCAACTTGGTGAGAACTCATCTCTACAATAAATCAAAAAATTAACTGGATGTGGTAGTTTGCACCTGTAGTTCCGGCTAATTGGAAGGCTGAGGCGGAAGGATGGCCTGAGCCCAGCAGGTCGAGGCTGCAATGGCCATGAGCATGCCACCACACTCCAGCCTGGGCAACAGAGTGAGACTCCTACTCAAAAAAAAAAAAAAAAAAGTTTCTCTATTCCGTTGTTTCCTATAAAATGGTAGTTATATCTAGAGTTGATTAGATTTGATTTTGAGGCTATATGTCACATAGGGTGTTAGTGTTTTACAAAGTAAGAAGAGTTCACTTGTTTAGGTATTTATAAAATAAAAATTGGGTTTTTATCACATATTTATTAAAGAAAATCATTTACAGTTTATAAAAAAATATTTCCCTGATATACACAAAAATTTCCTGAAAATGGTAATTAAAAAACTACTCCACCCCCCTCATGTTCGCACCAATATTCATTCTAGATTGGTTTAATCTTGAAGTGTAATCCAATAAGACTGAAGACCAAACACTTCAGATCCTGGACAAGATAATAAAATACTCGTAAGCCTTCTGGATCCCTAAAATGCAAGAGGAAAAAAAAAAAAAGTTAAAAAAACTGAGAAAAAACTTGCAAAAAAAAACCCCTTTAATAAGCTCGATTATTTATCTACCAAGGTGTTCGCAGTAAAGGTATTTACAGCATTAAAACTGAACAATTAAGTGTCTGTAAAGAAGGAAAAGGCTACTATTAAAATGGAATTTGGAATTAAAGTATGCCGAGTTTTAAAAATGGGGAAATGTTTACATCACATTATTAAGTTAAAAAAAAAAAAAAATTGTTGACCTCAATTGTATTTTTAGGGCTTTTTTGTCTGTTTTAGATTGGAAAATATAGTTTATTTAGAAAGTAGATTAAAGAAAGAGATTTGTCTTCCCAAGGTAGGAGAGGGGGTCAGAGCTCAAAGAGCCACATGGCTGGGCCACGGCTTAACAAAAGCATGGCTTAGTGCTTCTTAAAAACAGGCTGGGCATGGTGACTCATGTCTTTAATACGCGAACTTTGGGAGGCTGAGGCTGGAGGATTGCTTGAGCCCATGAATTCAAGACCAGCCTGAGCAATACAGTGAGACCCTGTCTCTATTAAAAAAAAAAAAAAAAATCTATATCTATATCTATATCTATATATATCACACATACACTTTTTTTTTTTTTTTTTTTGGAGTCAGAGTCTCACTGTCGCCCAGGCTGGATGGAGGCACACTCACGGCCACCACAATCTCAATCTGTTGATCCTTCTGCCTCAGCCTTCCAAGTAGCTGGAACTACAGGCATGCACCACCACGCCCAGCTAATTTTTTTATTTATTGTAGAGATGAGGTCTCACCAAGTTGCCTAGGCTGGTCTCAAACTTGTGGGCTCAGGCAATCCTCTCACTTTGGTGGCCTCCCAAAGCACTGGGATTATAGGCGTGAACCACCGTGCCTGGCCAACACACATATTTTAATGCACAGAAAAAGACTGAAGATATATACTTCAAGATATTAATAATGGTTGTCTGATAAGATTATAGATGATATTCCCCTTTCTACTTTTCTCCATTTCTTGTATTTTCTTTCTACAATGAGCAAGTATTACTTTCAGAGGTAGGAAAACTTTTTTAAAAAGTAGTTCTAAACAGGTCCCAAGGTTGAGGATTACTATGACATCACTGGCTAAGAACAAGGAGACTGTCCAAAGAAAGACGATCATGCCCAACATTCACTAAAAGTGAACCATATCTAATCCCAAATTCTCAAAATACACGAGCCAAAGAGGCTGCCAAGTTCTAAGGATTCTTTGTAGCAGATAGATTCATGTCCCAACCTTATAATTTGCCCCACTGACAACATGAATCTTAAAATTTAAGAGCCTAAAAAATTTTATGTTGCACCAAAGTCAGACTTTAAGATGTGGCAATCTGAACAGTCAACACTGAGAAAACTGTTCAGGCTTGGTGACTACATTTTATCCTGAACACTTGTTTTGGCATATTTCATTTTCTGTTCTGGCTGTTCCTATGCATTAACCTCTGGTGTGTGTCACTGAGAAGCTCTTAGTAGCAATGTCTGAATGAAACAACAAAAGTAATAGGAGCAAGCTTTCAAAAATAATTTGGAGTCCCTCCCTAACAAGGAGAACAAAGCTGCCCACCTCTGTTTTTCATTTGCTCCAGATCTTCTCATAATGGTCCCCATTTGGTTAGGGGTTTCCTGTCAATCTGCTCTAAAACAGACATAACCTGATATAAAGATCATGCACACTTACTTGGATTGATTGACATCAATAAGGGAACCAATTTTTGATGTTGTGAAAGAAATGTGTTCATCTCCAATGACAATTTCAAGCTCCTAGAAACATTTAAAAAATCTAAGATCAGTGGAACTGGATTATTCATCAAGCACACAGGAGGTTCATCATTTGACAGATCACACAAACTACTACAGATGGCTCTGAGCACTAAACTCTTGGGCAACAGAAACAAAATGAAAAACACTGGCTTAGACTCTGAGAAGCTCAAACTCTTAGAGGAAGTTGTATCCTCAAGGCTCTACCATTTCTGAGATATGGAAGAATTTACACAGTGTTTTGTATATACGTATTCATTGTTAATAACATGAAATAACATGGATAGATCTATATTTTAAAAATATCAAAGGATTTGTTACTGGACAACATGGGACCTTCGTTTGATCCCAGCTTTGTCACTTCCTAGCTGTAAGACCTTGGGTCTCAATTTCTAAATAGTTACATGAGTACCGTAAACCTTCAAAATATACCTGGGGGGGCGGGGGTCCTACAGTGTGGCAGGTATTGTTCTTAGTGCTTGGAACAGATCAGTAAAACCAAATGAAATCTCTGCCCTGTAGAATGAGCCCTATTTATGTTTTCTTCTTTTTTTCTATTTCTTTATTTATATTTTTCAATTAGAATTCAAACAAAATAAACAGACTAATGTTCCCAATACCCAGATTTGAAGAATGTTAGTATTTTGTGATACTTGTGTCTGATTTTTTTTAGGGGGGAGGGTCTCACTCTGTTGCCCAGGCTGGAGTGCAGTGGCATGATCATAGCTCACCACAGCCTCAACCTCCTGGGCTCAGGCCCTGGGGATCCCATCTCAGTCTCCCAAGCAGCTGGGACTACAGATGGGCACCACCACGCCTGGCTGATGTTTTTATTTTTTTGTAGAGACAGGGTCTTGCTATGTTGTCTAGGTTGGTCTGGAACTCCTGGGCTCAAGCGATCCTCTCGCCTCAGCCTCCCAAAGCACTGGGTTTACAGGTGTGAGATACCATGCCCGGCCAGATTAAAAAAAAAAAAAAAAAAAAAAATCAAAGTTTATGTCCACCTCCCATTCTGTTCTCCTTCCTGTATCCTCTGAAGTTGGGCTATATTCATTCCACTCATGTTTTTAGATTTGGTAGTATGTTTTGAAAAGTTTTACATACATGGTAATACTATATATATCTTTTTGCTTTTTTTTTTTTTTTTTGAGTTGGAGTCTCACTCTGTCGCCCAGGTTGGAGTGCAATGGCATGCTCATGATCACTGCAGCCTCAACTTACCGGGCCCAGGTAATCCTTCTGCCTCAGCCTTCCAAGTAGCTGGAACTACAGGGGTGTGCCAACATGCCTACCTAATATTTTTATTTATTGTAGAGATGAGGTCTTACCATGTTGCCTAGGCTGGTCTCAAACTCCTGGGCTCAGACAATCCTCTCGCCTCAGCCTCCCAAAGTGCTGGGATTATAGGTATGAGCCACCACACCTGGCTGCTTTTTTCATTCAACATTGTTTTGAGATTTATCCATGTTGAATTACATAGAGCTAGTTCACCTAGTTTTAAATGGTTTAGTTCCAAATTTCTGCTACTATAACCAATGTGGCAAGAATAGTCTTCTAAGCTGGGCTCGGTGGCTCAGCCTGTAATCCCGTGCTTTGGGAGGCTGAGGTGAGTGGATTGCCGGAGCCCGCGGTTTCAAGACCTGCCTGGGCAACTTGGCGAGACCTCATCTCTGCAAGAAATCTAAAAATCAGCCGGGTGTGGTAGCACATGCCTGTAATTCTGGCTACTCGAAAGGCTGAGGCGGAAGGATCGCTGGAGCCCAGCAGGTCAAGGCTGCAGTGGTCCATTGCACTCCAGTCTGGGCGACAGAGTGAGACTCCAACTCAAAAAAAAAAAGAATAGTCTTTTATGCATCTCCCTGTATATATGTAAAAATATCTCTATGAAAATTTCTAGAGATAGGGTATTTTAAACTCTTGGCTACTCTTGTCCCCTTGATCATCTATGAATTTTATGCTCATTCTGTTGGGTTCTAGGAAAAAAAATCCTACTTTAATTTTTATTAGAATTAGCCTGGTGGGTTTTCTTTGTTGTTATTCTAATAGATATGAAATGGCATCTCACTGTTGTACTAGTTTTCATTTAAAACGAAGGTGTAAAACTTTTCATGTTTACTGGCCACCTGTTTGACTCTATTCATAACCTTTGCAGAGTCTGCCACTGGGTTGTTTATTAATTTGTAGTTATTTATTCTGGATAGAAACTCCTTGCCATTATATGTTTTACAGATATTTTCTTCCAGTCTGTGGCTTATCTTTTAACTTTATCTTGCTGTCTTTTGTCAAACAGAAGTTTTAGATTTAAAGAAGTCAAATATACTAATCTAATCCCGCGCCTTTGGGAGGCTGAGGTGAGTGGACTGCCTGAGCCCGCGGGTTCGAGACCCGCCTGGGCAAGCAAGACCTCACCTCTACAGTAAATCAAAAAATCAGCCGGGCATGGTAGCGCGTGCCTGTAATTCCGGCTACTCGGAAGGCTGAGACGGAAGGATCGCCGGAGCCCAGCAGGTCGAGGCTGCGGTGGCCAGGAGCGGCCACTGCACTCCAGTCTGGGCGACAGAGTGAGACTCCAACTCAAAAAAAAAAAAATATATATATATATGTATATATATATACACTAATCTATTCCCTTAAGGAGTTTTAGAAACTCCTTCTCTACCCAGAAGTAATAAAAGATAGATTATATCTTCTATGATTTAAATTTCTACTGTACTTCTATAAACAGTTTAATTTTTAAATATTCC
>CAUYQG010066972.1:0-12338 GCA_963574415.1 Tarsius wallacei | reverse complement strand
GCTTTGCAGAAGCTTGTCAGTTTGATGAGGTCCCACTTGTCTATCTTATCTCTTATGGCATGGGCACTTGGGGTTTTGATCAGGAATTGGTTGCCAGTTCCAATTTCCATAAGGGTATCTCCTGCATTTTCTAAGGTTCTTATAGTTTGTGGCTTTACATTTAGTTCTTTGATCCATTTAGAGTTGATGTTTGTGTATGCTGATAGGTAAAGATCTTGTTTTAATCTTCTGCATGTAATCAGTCAGTTTTCCAGCACCATTTACTGAATAGGTTCTCCTCTTCCCAGTAGTTGATGGTGGAGGCTTTGTCAAAGATGAGTTGGTTGAGAAATTGAGGTTTCACTTCCAGGATCTCTATCCGGTTCCATTGGTCTCTATTCCTGTTCTTGTATGAATACCAGACTGTTTTTATTATTGTAGCTTTATGATAGAGTTTAAAGTCTAGGAGTGTGATGCTTCCTGCTTTTTTTTTTTTTCCTGAGGACTTTTTTGGCAATTCGTGGTCATTTATGTTTCCATATGATTCCTGTATTGTCATTTCCAGATCTGAGAAGCTTGCTGCTGGTAATTTAATGGGTATTGCATTGAATCTGTAGATTGCTTTTGGTAGGATGGACATCTTAACAATTTTGATTCTTCCTATCCATTAGCATGTAATATTTTTCCATTTGTTTGTGCCATTTTTGATTTCTTTGAGCAGTGTTTTGTAGTTTCCATTGTAAAGGTCTTTCACATCTCTGGTTAGGAAGATACCAAAGTACTTGATTTTTTTTCTGGCTATTGTGAATGGGATTGTGCTTTTTATTTGGATTTCTGTTTGTTTATTGTTGGTGTGTAGAAATGCGACTGTCTTTTGCATATTTTTTTTTATACCCTGAGACTTTGCCAAAGTCCTTTATCAGTGCAAGGAGATTTTTGACAGATTCTCTAGGGTTTTTGAAGTATAGAATCATGTCATCTGTAAAAAAGAATAACTTGACTTCCTCTTTTTCTGTTTGGATACCCCTTATCTCCTTCTTTTGTCTGATTGCTTTAGCTAGGACTCCAAAACTATGTTGAAAAGGAGGGATAAGAGTGGGCATCCTTGTCTTGTTCTGGTTTTCAGGGGAAAATGGTTCCAATTACTGTTTGTTTAGCAGTAGGCTGGCTATGGGTTTCTTGTAGATGGCTCTTACTATTTTGAGATATGTTCCATCTATGCCTAGATGTTCAAGCACTTTTAATAAAGAAGGGGTGCTGGATTTTATTAAAAACTGTTTCCACATCTCATGATATAATCATGTGTTTTTTGTTTTTACATTTGTTGATGTATTTAATTACATTTGTGGTCTTGCAAATGTTAAACCAGCCCTGCATCCTGGGAATGAAGCCTGCTTGGTTGTGGTGGATGATTTCTGAGACGTGTTGTTGAATCCAATTTGCTAGGATATTGTTGAGAATTTCAGCATCTGTGAACTTTGAAGATTGGGCTCCAAGCTCTTCTCACCTGAAGTGTTTCTGTGGATAAGTCTGCTGCTTTTCTAATTGGTTTTCCCCTATAGGTAGTCTGACCTTTTTCTCTTGCTGCCTTTAGGATTTTTTCTTTTATACCTACTTTTTGTAGCCAAATTACTATGTGTCTAGGAGTTGGTCTACTCATTTGTCATCTTTCAGGGGTTCTCTGAACCTCTTGTGTTTGAATGGTCACATAACTGATGAGATGAGAGCAGTTTTCTTGGATAATTTTATGGAATGTTTGTTCCAGGGTGGTCTCTGTCTCTCTTTCTGCCTCAGAAAGTCCAATTAATCTTAGGTTCTGCCTCTTGAAATAATTGCTCATCTCTTGAAGGTTTTGTTCTGTCTTTTTAAGTTTTTTTCTGTGTTTTTGACAGTTAGGGCATGTTCTATGTTTTGGTCCTCAAGCTCTGAGATTCTTTCTTCTGCTTGGCTAATTCTGCTTTCCATGCTTATCAGTTTGTTATTTATTTCATTCACTGCTATTCTTTATTGCTGTTATCTCATTATCAACTCCTTCATTGTTTCCTCTTATCTCTCTTTGATTCTATTTATTCTCTCTATTAATGTTGTGATATCTGGGTTTGTGGCTTGAGACCAGTCATTCTGGGGGCTCTTCATTTTTGTATTATGAAGTCTGTGTTCTCAGTGGCTGACCTCCCAGGGGTCTGTGTGAGACCCATATTCTTCTTTTGGTTTTTCTTCATTTGTGTAGATTTTTCTCCCTCCTTTTTTTTTCCTCTTCTTTAATTCTGTTGTTCAGGGATGAAGGTGTAGCTTTTACTTCTGTTTGCTCAATCTCCTATTCTTCCTTATGTGAATCCTCTGGCTTTGTTCAGTTCTGAAGCTGTACTGTGAGTGTGGGGCTGTACTTTTTTGCAGTTTTGAGATTTAATTGGGGGGGGGAGCTGTGATTCTGAAGCTATTTTCAGATCCCAGTGTCTGTTGACAGGTATATGGGCCCCCTGAAACCCATTTCCCATTGCCTTACAATTCATTCATGCAGTGGAGATATAGGTTTGCCCCCGAAAGCAAAATGAGGTAAGAAAAGTGAAAAGAATGGAAAAAGGAAGGAGGGGAAAGAGAGGAAGATGGAGAGAGGAATAAGAGGGAAAACAAACCAGCATACCAACTAACAAATGAAAAGAGATACCAAGACAGAAAAGATAAAAAAAAAAAAAAACTCAAACATACACACAATCATACAACTACAGAAACCGACACCTCCCTCCCACTGATGTACTCTCCCTCAAAAGTACAAGTACACAAAGTCTAAAAAAAATCTGTAAAATAATGGAAACAAAGCAAGTATGAAAATGTAGTCAAAAACAGAAAGAGAGAGAAAAAAACTAAAACAAGAAACAAACAAAAAAACGAGTGAACAAACAGACAAACAAAAAAAACAAAACTTGCTCTGAGGTTGTTCCTGTAAGTCCAGATTCCTTTCAGCTCTGTTCTCCAGCTCCTCCCCTCTGCTCTCAGTGCAGGCTGATAGGGTTGCTCTCAGCGTGGGTCAAATGCCGCAGGCCTACTGTGGGAGGAGGGTGGATCAGATCTGAACTCACCCAGCTTGCTTTCTGTCAGGTCTTCCACTCAGATCATATGTGTCTGTGTCTGATCCAGTGTGGGGGAGGGGCTTCTTTCTCTCCGAGTTTGATGAGATTACCTCTAGGTCCCAAGTTGGAGGCTGGATGGACTGGGGTCTCTGCTTGTGCCTGGGACAGAGAAAATGGCTCCAGTTGACATTTCCTCACTAGTGTCGGGCTTCTCTCCACCTCTCCTCAATCTTCTCTCTCCATGGATCTGGGGCTCCAGTCATTTTGCTATCACAGTTGATGGTGTGGACTGGGCACCAGGTGATGAGAATCAGCTGTATTTGGCAGGCTTTTCTCAGTATAGTTCTGAGAGCAGCAGATGATCCTGCATGCTGGCTACTTTAATCTCAGGGTGATTGGGGATTGCAGTCACCTCCAGAGGAGAGCCCCGGGTGCATGAACCCAAGACTCCCCTCAGATGGACTTTCACTCAACCACTGACATGCACCCATTCACGCAGGGAGTCTTTATGGACACTCATTTTTGCAGAGACTTTCACAGTCCATCCTGTCCATCGCCATCTTGCTGGAAATCCTCTAAACTTCTTATAGAAGAAATTGTGTGTGATTTTGAATTGTGGATGAGTTTTTATATACAACTCCAAATCCACAATGTATTAAAAATTGATAAATTGGACTTCATTTAAGTTAAAAACTTTTGCTTTGCAAAAGACATTATTAAGATAATGAAAAAATACACAAACTGGGAGAAAATATTTGAAAAATCACTTTTCTGATAAAGGAACTGCATCCAGAATATACAAAGAATTATTAAAACCCAGACAAATAATGTAATTAAAAATTTGGCAAAACATGTGAATGAACATCTCACTGAAGAAAATACACAAATGGCAAATACATGTATGAAAAGACGCTCAATATCATTTGTCGTAAGGAAAGTGCAAGAGAAAACTCCAATAAAAAATCATTGTACACTATGAAAATGGCTAAAATTTTAAAAATTGAAAATACCAACTGTTGGCAAGGATACACAGCAACAGTATCTCTTATTTGTTACTGGTGGGGATGCAAAATGATATAGTCACCTTGAAAGACAGTTTGTCATTTTCTTACAAATTTAACACACTCTTACCACACGATCTAGTTGTTGTTCCTAGGTATTTACCCAGCTGATTTGAAAATTTTTATGTCCCCCACAAGAATATGCACACAAACATTTATAGAAGCTTTGTTTACAAAATCCCTGAACTGGAAGTAACCAAGATATCTTTCAAGAGGTCAATGGATAGACAAACTATGATGTATATAATGAAATATTATTGAGTGATTAAAAAGGAATTTGCTATCAGATATGCAAAGACATGGACAAACCTCAAATGCATATTGCTAAGTGAAATAAGTCAGCCTGAAAAGGCTGCATCTTGTATGATTCCATTTGTATAACATTCTACAAAAGGCAAAGCCACAGAAATGGTAAACAGATCAGTGGTTTTAAAGGAGATTGAAAAGGTAATGCAGAGTGAAATTTTTAAGGGTCGTGAAACTATTCTGTAATACTGTAATTGTAGGTACATGTACTATTCATTTATAAAAATCTATAGAGCTTTGCAGCACCAAGAATATACCTTAGTGTATTCAAATTTTAACAAATCTTTTCGGTTGTCAAAGGGAATCCTAGGATGGAATCAGACTGTGATGAAAGGATCTAACTATATCACAAATGTGTGCTATAACTTTACTGAAGGTCATAGGGGAGAAAGTGGCTGACCTAAGTAACTTTGGAAATGAACTGTACATAAGGATACCCATAGGGATAATGTTAAGAGCACTATGCAAGTCTCCTGGGATTGAATAATTAGGTGGATGGCAGATGGTGGAAGCAAGTTTTCTTACTATTGGAGTGGATGGTTGTAGAGCAAAGGGAGGAGGCTAGAATGATCCACATGGTCACGGACTAGAGTTGGAGACATCAGGTTGACCTCATTTTTAGCTAAATATACAAACAGTTATTGATATGTTTGTACATATGGGTTTGTACACACACCTATAGTTCTAAACTGGGTTCACACAGAGAATCTTGAAACAATAACTCAGTCTCAATGAGCATAACCAGCTCCCTGATCTTGGTGTCTAATATCATTCTTCAATGAAAGGAACCAGGGCTTTTTGGAGAAATGACTGATTCTACAGCTGGGGAAAGGAATTCACAAGATGAACATGGAGCATTTAGCAAGGCAGGGTAATAAGGAAGTGTTCAAAAAGCACAACAATGAAGCTATGTGAAAGGAGCCAACTAGATCTCTCAATGATCAAACTGGAACAATGTAAGCACCAAAATAAATAATGTCATATTAGATTATAACCCAAAGTATAAAATAAATATCCATGAGGCCATACTATTATAAATCTGTGGTTGAATACATGAATAATTGGAAAGAATAGACAATCCTTCCCTATAGAAGAATCCCAAATAATTTATATAGGTAATGCCCCCTAAGGAGGTGAAGCATAACTGCCTCCCCTTAAGTGTGGTCTTCACATAGCAACTGCCCTCCAAAAAGCACAATGTGGAAAGGGGGGATGAAGAGTGACTACAATGCAGAAAGCTGATAAGTGCTGCCTCCACCAGGTGATCAAGGACAGTCCCATCAGTGCTGAGTTTTGTCAAAAATATATACCTTTGCCATGATGTGATGAAAATGGCACTTCATCTCTGTGTTCTTTCTCCCCAATCCTATAACCCCAATCTAATCACAAGGAAAACATCCTATACCCATACTGAGGAATATTCTACAGGATATCTGACCAATTACCCTCAAAACTATCAAGGTCATCAAAAATAAGAAAAGCCTAAAAAGATACTTACAATATAGAGACCCTAAGAAGACATGAGGACTAGATGTAGTGTGGTGTCCTGGATGGGATCTTGGCACAGAAAAAGGACCCGTAGGTCAAAATTAAAGAAATATGAATAAATATGGATCTTCATTAATTCTGAGGGATCAATATTGGTTTATTCTGTGGAAACTAGGTCTTGCTATGTTGCCCAGGCTAGTCACGAACTCCTGGCCTCAAGCAATCCTCTTACCTTGGTCTCCTGAAGTGCTGAGATTACAGGTGAGCCACCGTGCCTGGGTTTCAAAATTGGCTTACGAATTGTACCAAATATATCATACTCATGTAAGACGTCCCCATGGGGGAACGGCATGTGACATATATGGAAATTCTCTGTAAAACTTTTCTATAAATCTAAAACCGTTAGAGACCAGCCAGATGCAGTGGCTCTCGTCTATCATTGCAGACTTTGTGAGGCAAGGTGGGAGGACCACTTGAGGTCAGGAGTTTGAGCCCACCATAGGCAACATAATGAGATTTCATCTCCACAAAAAAGTTTTAAAAGAAAAAATTTAGAGAATAAAAGTTATTTTTTTAGAGGACCAAAAAAAAAAAAAAAAGAGAAGACCACCTTGGCCCCATATATTGGCTCCCTGGGAGGAGGAAAGTAAATGTAGCCAGAATATTGGCCCCCTGGGAGGAGGAATGTGAGGGTAACCAAATGTGGTATTTATAGACTGTCATTTAAAAGCCTGGTATTGCATTATGTCTATTTTATATATTATTATTAACTCTCACTCAGCATTATATGCTAGTACTGTTATTTCCTACTACAGAGCTAGCATTTGAGATTGTAGCATTCTAAATTAATTAGTAGCAGTGAAAACACACTTCATCAATAAGAGTACCTGATCTCAAACCAGGTGATGTGGGGTCCAAAGTGAGGCCCAAACTTTGCCTGTACAATGACCATTTATATACCTAACCCTGAGTTGTATGCCACATCTTTAAAATAAAAATTAAAAAAAAGAAAATTCTTATAGACATAGAAATATAGCAGAATTTTCAGAAAATCTGTAACATTTAAGTGAATTTTGTGGATCCTATGTATATTAGAGAGTGCTTGCTATAAATTCAATGAGATTCTGCCTACCAAGTCAGAGAAGTGACTTAAGCCAGATAAGTTGAAGTGTCAGGGGTATTAGCATCTATAGTCATTAACTGGTACCTTAGTTTACAACTCATTAGCTGTGTGACCTCTAATTACTTAATATATAGGGGTCTCAGTTTCACCATCTATAAAATGGAGTGGAGAAAGTGGGTCTTTGCTTATAATGTTATTTTTTTTTCCTTTCTAAGAGTCCATGTGCCTGTGCTTTTTTATGATCTAAGATAGTGGTATTTGTCCTTACAAAAAAGTCATATAAGCCCTGAATTAATTGGAGTAGCCTAGCTACGATAAAAAAACAAACTCTAGAATTTCAGTGGCTTAACACAATCGAAAGCATTTCTCATTCACTTAGAAGTCCAGTGTGGGTGTTTTTGATATAAAGGTAGCTTTCTTTTACCTAGTGATTCAGGGATCTAGGCTCTGTCCTGTCTAGTGGCTCCAATATCCCCTAGGGTCTTCTTGTCCTCTGTATAAAGGAAGCAGGGCAAAGAAAGGCCTGAAATGACCCTCATCTCTTCATTCACATTCCATTTGAGAGAACCAGTCACATCACATGATTCTCCACAGATGCAAGCCAGGGGTGCTGTGAAATGTGGTCCACAAGCAGACAATGATTGTCCTGCAATTCTCTAAACTGTGTGAGAAAAAGTGCAAATTTTGGTGGCAAATGAGCCAAACCTCTGCCTTAAGCTCTGCATGAGCCCATTAATGCTGAACTGTGGAAACCCACTCATCTGCGGGGGACACATGTGACACCAATATAATAAGTTCTCCTTCAGTAATCACCAAGTATAATGGGGACAGTTAACCCCCGGTTTTCTAGGCCCTTTAAATGGTTTAACAATGATTCTATCAGAATATGTGTATAAAGCATTTGTGAATTCTTATATATGATTAAAATAACATTAAAGAAATCACTATAGTGTCAGTATTAAGTGACCTTTAATGCAACAAAGAGCCTTGTCATGCTGTAATTTTCTTCTTAACTTTAAAACTAGACTTGCAGAATGGATATGATATAAAGTGAGACTCCATAGTGTCTAGAATTTATCTTTATTTGTATTTTCACATATATTCTCTCTCTCTCTCCTAGCTTGTCAATTTTTGGTTACTAACATATTTTGTTCAAAAATAGCATCTGACCATCATAAAAATCAATTATTTTATTTAAATAGGATAGCATGCTTCTTCTGAGCGCTTCAAAGTAAATATGAGTGCTTATAAATAAGGGAATTATTAAGAATGAGAAGAAACCCTGGCATACCACATGATATAAGTTGCCAATCTATGTTTTTATCCCACTGGTATCAAACTTGAGAGTATATCAGAATCACCTGTAAGGATTGTTTGACCACAGATTGCTAGTTCCCGCCCCCTAGAGTTTCCAATTCAGAAGGTCTGGGATAAAGCCCAAGAATTTGTATTTCTAGCAAGTTCCTAGAGGATTCTGATGCTGCTGGTCCAGGGGCTATTCTTTGAAAACCAATGTTTTTTCTATCAAATAATGCCAAATAAGTTTAGGGGAAAGGTATCAAATGTATGTGGTTTCCCTAAGGTTGGACTACTTGATGTGTCCCAGCTTTTGTCTTAAAAAAAATAATAGTGCCGTAATACATACAGTGCTTAAGACTCAGGTTAATTTAATTCCATAATCATAAGGCAGAAAAGTACCACTTTTGGTACGTGGAGACTTCTGTACTTAATTTTGACTGACCCACATAGAACAAATGTGATTCCTCTGACTTGAAACTGAAAACCCAAATAACCTAGGTTGTAAAACAGTATGTTTTTATGATGGGGCCTATAAGGAGACAAATGGGTTATTACAGTAAAAGCAGTGGTTAAGCCAAAGATACATGGGGAATAATTTGCCCAGATATTAAGGAAAAGAACAAGAAAATCATGGAAAACTTTAAGGAAACGCAATGTCAAATGTTTTCACTAAGTATGAGTTCAGAATCTGAGTTAAATGGATTTTTAAAAAATTTCCTGGCATTTACTTTCTCAATGCAGAGGAAGTAATTCTGAGAAAGATTTATTTTTAGATTTTACTTTCATCTGACCAAGAATAAATATTGAGTAATAATGAAAAGAGTGATGGGTGCTCAGTGCCTATGCTAAGGATTCATGAGTTTTTTATTTAGAAAAAATTATACACCCAGGGACAGTGACCCTGGTCAAAATGTAGGCTTCAAAGAGATTATGAAATTCATTTCTAAACTCTAGAGGATGAAGTATTTTATCATGACATTATAAATTGTGGAATGAATGAATAAAAGCCACAGTGGATTCTTTTGAGACAGTCTGGGGCTACCTGAAGTCAGCATGTAGGACTCAAGTTCAAAAGGTGAACAACTATATTAAAATTGTGAGTCTGAAGAAATGATCTGGAGCAAAAATTTGTCCCACAGACCAGGGAGGTAATAGTCAAGACATTAAAGCAGCTAATGACTATTTCTTATGACTATCTTGCCCTTGGTGAAAAAATTCCATTACAATGATTATTTTTTCTCAATTATATTTACAAAGAAAGCATTACAAATGAGAATGTCTTGATTTGAAGGAAGAGGAGAATGCAAAGAAATACTGCCCTGCTTCTGCTGATGGAAGTTTATTTGGAAACAGTTCCACTGTCAAATATTTCTTAGTTCATCACCCAATTTAATATTTCAGAAAAGTCATCCAAAAACTGTTTGTTTTTTTGTTGTTGTTGTTGTTATAGTTGTCTATCTGACAGAATTCTTTGGCTTCTCTGTTCTCAGAGTGCTCTTCTGCCTTCACAAGATAAAATTCATACCTAAACATGTGCAGAAACCCAAGGTCAAGTGCACCTCTCAGCACCTTCAGAGTGAGTTTTAGGGGACCATGTTGCCACAACAGTCATCGTCATAGAGCAAACCTTCATAATAGATCTGGCAGGGAGATGGCTCTGCTGTCCAGCTCCCTTTCCCAACTTATGCTGTCTTCTATTTCTCATTCTTGTCCTGACTTTTGTCCAGGAATGGCAAGCCTATGGGTTGGCCCCAGCGTGTCTGCTTTCGTTGTACTCCAGGGCCATAAACTTGCAGAGCTATCAGAAGTAGTGTGGCCCATGGCTTATCCTTCCCCACTTTGGTCCCCTTTTCCTTCCCTTCTTTTATTTCTTCCTTTCTTTTCAGAAATATTTTTGACATATTACAAAAAAGAATAGATTATAATAGAAAAAAAATCCTCTTAATTGTTTTTGCTTTAATTTTTTGCATTAGCCCAAGAACTTGTTTCATGCATGTATTTTGTTTCCAGGGTGTGATTTTACTCACTGTCTTCTTTGGACCTGTCACTTGCACTGACATTCTCTTTCCTCAATGCTTTCTCTTCTCATTTCAAATTTTTCATCCTTTAATTGTTTAAAGAGTCTATGTGTCTTCCCAAATTACAGGAATAAACTGCACTGTGTTGCCACAATCAACCTTTTTAAATGAAGGGAGTAAATGCAAGACGTCCCCAGGGAATTTCACATGAAGGTCAAGACAAGAATATGTTGGAAGAAGACAAATGTCTTCTATTAGTAGTCCTTCTTTGTTTTGTTTCTACCTACTGTTCTGAGGCAGCAATTGTAGTAAACATAGGGCCTTGTAAAATTAGTTTTCTACAGTATTATTTCATTTCTCATCATTATGAAGTGCAAATGTGAAGCATAGAGGCATATTGCTTCCTGTTCAGAAGCTAAAGAATTCCAACAAGATTATTTACTTAAACTTCCTCTTGACAACAGCTAATCCTCTGCCCACAATCTGTTCACATCATATTTTGATAGTTTTAATGTCTACACTCTCTCTTTAAAACATTTCCATTTTTAATTTACAAAACATTTATAAAAATTCTTTCCTTTCCACATTAGCTATTAATGTCTTATTCCTATAGAACTGTAAGTTCTGATTTCATCTGTCTCTGAAAGCTGTGCCATTGCTGAGTTATCTCAAGATTTCTGGTAGGCAACCTTCGTCTAGACACTTGCTTTGTCCTTGAATTTTATCCTTGCAGCAAATATTTAGTGTGATCTCTTAATAATTATCCAGTCTTTTCTTTTTCCTCTGTCTGCAGGGTCTCCTCTTAGGAACAGTAACTTGTTAATTTCCCAGTCTACCCTTGTGTTGTTCAACTCTGCGTCTGACTGATTGCTTTTCACTTATTCCCTCTCCATTCACAAAGAGGTGGTAATACTAAATTATTAGTGTTTGTGAAAATGCCTAGAAAAATGTAATGAACATAATAAAAGCTGTTAAAAATCATCTTTAGTCATTTTAAGTAAAAATCTGATGAAATGAATCATTTTCATTCATCTTTGGAGTAATGTTTATATGTTCATTTATGGATAGATTCTTTTTTTAAGGAAGGGAAGCCAGAGTTGTTGAAAACAGAATAAATCTTTACCAAGACGAAATAAAATACAGTGTATATGAACATACATTTTTTTGCTCTGAATATGACAAAATGAACTCCAATTTGGTTTGGGAAAGACTATTTGCACATTAGATTACATGGTATTTACCCATATGTTTTCCCAGGAAATGGTCTATGTTTTTTAAAATAGTACAAAGGATGGTAAAGGATAAACGACAGTGTACAGTGACTGACAATTCACAATCTCAAAGAATGCTCACTTAGTGGGTATACTGATTGAGACAATTTTCCAAGAATATCATTAAAAATTCCAAAAACATACAGAAATATGTCTAAAGCCAAGAAAAGTAATTAGCATAAAAATAAATGTGACTTTTCAAAATAGTACGTATGTGATTCAGAATATTTTAAGTTTAGCATTATTTCCTAAGTTTAAAGGACAGATGTCTTGACTCTTGTTCTCTCAACAGATTAGATGCAAGGGGTTGTGTGCAAGTGATTTTCAAAGAAGGGCCCCCAGGATACTACAGGAGGTTGGAGGAGGCCACAGGGACAGGGAAGAGCCAAGTGAGGGTGAGCTTTCAGGTGAGGCTCCAGCCTCAAGCTAACCTGCTGAGAGTTCCAAAGCATGAATTATACCTGGAACTTTTTTCTGCCCCAAAACAAGGTTGCCTGGTTTTCATACTCCTGCATCTGTCATGGGCTGTGAGCTCTCTGGGGGGAAATAGCTTTCCAGGAACTTCTTGTTCTGTACATCTGGTTGAAGAATCTCCAAGAAGCCAAAGGTAGTCAAAGGCTACAAGTGTCATTTGTAAGGACTAAAGGCCATCAACCCTGGGGAATGGGTGTCTTGCCAGTAAAGGCTCTCAGTAGGGATTCAGGTGAGCTTCACTAGAGTTT